>QXTE01000070.1:6840614-6873845 GCA_003942145.1 Platysternon megacephalum
GCCCTCTGCCCTGACCCCTGAACCCCCCCACACACCCAGCCTTCTGCCCTGCACCCCCCACACACCGCCAGCCCTCTGCCCTGACCCCTGAATCTCCCCCAGGTCTGGGGTCCCGGCTGCCGTCCCCTTGCCAGCCGCAGGCCCCGCTCAGCCCACTGCCGGACTAGGTGAACAGAACCCCAGGCTGGAAGCAGGCTGAGCAGGCTGGCGGCGTAAGATCAGCATTTTAATTTAATTTTAAATGAAGCTTCTTAAACATTTTGAAAACCTTGTTTACTTTACATACAACAATAGTTTAGTTATACAATATAGACATAGAGAGAGACCTTCTAAAAAACGTTAAAATGTATTACCGCCAGGCGAAACCTTAAATCAGGGGTATGCAACCTATGGCACGTGTGCCGAAGGCGGCACACGAGCTGATTTTCTGTTAGTCTATAAGGTGCCACAGGATTCCTTGCTGCTTTTACAGATCCAGACTAACACGGCTACCCCTCTGATACTGATTTTCAGTGGCACTCACACTGCCCGGGTCCTGGCCACCTGTCCAGGGGGCTCTGCATTTTAAATTTAATTTTATTTTAAATGAAGTTTCTTAAACATTTTGAAAACCTTATTTACTTTACATACAACAATAGTTTAGTTATACATTATAGACTTATAGAAAGAGACCTTCTAAAAACGTTAAAATGTATTGCTGGCACACAAAACTTTAAATTGGAGTGAATAAATGAAGACTCGGCACAACACTTCTGAAAGGTTGCCCACCCCTGCCTTAAATTAAAGTGAATAAATGAAGACTCGGCACACCACTTCTGAAAGGTTGCCTACCCCTGACCTAAACCATGAGCAAAAGACCAACCCCCAAGTAAGTTGGGCAGTGTCCTTTTCCATTGGGTTCTTAAGTCCAGCAACCAAAAGCCCCTTTAACGTGCCCATCCCTTCTCTGCACCCCACTCACAGTTGTTGTCCTTGGTCAATGCAGACCCAGAGTCCAGAGGTGCATCTGCAGAGTTCACCTCCCCCTGGGTGGAGGGGGGTAAGAAGGCACTTTATTCACTCCACTGCTCGGCCACTCGCTGACCGTTCCTCCTCACCAGCCGCCTGGCCGATCACTGCACCTCTCCGCCAGCCACCATGCTGGCCAATCACTGAGCCTCTCCACCCGTCGCCTTGCTGACCAAACTCCACACCTCTCTGCTGGCCACCCTGCCAGCCGCTCACCCATCCACTGGGATGTCTCTCAGTGATTTCAGCTGTTAGTGGGGGAGTCTCACTGCTGGTGGACAATGGGCAGTCTCTTGCATCAGAGACACTGTCCCAAAGCTGGTCTAATGCTTAGACCTAGGTAGCAATGATTTCAGCTCTGCGGTGTGTAACAAGGCTCTCAATTGAGTCTAAATTAGCTCTGTTACTACACAGTGGAGAGAGTAAGGATCAAACGGTGTCTGGGGCCCTTAGGCAAGGCCCATACCACCAGATACAAGTACCTGTCCCCACCCTCTCTCAACTCACTGGCCTTTGCAACCCAGCTCACTGAAGTCCCAGTGCTTTATCCCATTGGCCACAATGGCTCTTCTACTATCACAGAGGGATGAGACTTTGTTTTTAAAGGTCCTGTCAGCTTGGACTGGACATTAAAGCTTTCATGGCACTTTTCATAGAGCAGGGGCTTATTCTCGATCGAAATTTCCATCACCTTTGTTCTCGAGTAGAATAATGCGTGTCGTTTGGTTGCCTCACGCCACCCAAAGTGGGTGCTGTATGCACATAGGTTGGGAATCTTTGGGATGAATGTAAAATATTGTCATTGGGGACTTGGAAGTTCAGGCTGTGATAAGCATCCAAAATGCTGAGGTGCTTATTTGAACATCTAGAATTTGCAAAATTTGGAAATCCACCCAGGTGTTTCTGGTTGAGCCAGCAATACCACAAGAGGCATTTCTGGTTGTGTCTGTTTCTGGTCCCAGTCAAAACCAGGAACTACAGAATGGCGTAGCAATGGAGGGGGGGGGGAGGTAAGGACCTGAAGCATCTTTTATGGTAAGGTGACCAGACAGGACCGGACTGTAATGCTCAAGTGTTGATTCTTTATGGGGGCTGTTGGAGACACACAGATCTTGTGGCTCCGTCTGGTTCTCCACCTCCAAGCCTAACAAATGCTGTCTGTGTTGCTGTCTAGGATCAGCACCCAGAGTCTCTTTAAGGGCATGTCTACAGTGCAATGGGAGGTGTGACTCCAGCCCGTGTACCTATACCCATGCTAGCTCAGGTACCAATAGCAGTGAATCCATGGCAGCACGGCCTAGCTGCCGGAGTACGTACCCCCATGGTTCAAGTCCGTCAGGGTTGGTTCTGTCCATAGATCCAGAACTGAAGGTCTCTGTGAACAGTGGCCTTGGTTGTCTTCTCTCAGTAGCACAATCCATTTATTTTAGCAGGATTACTCTTGGTTTACACCAACGACAGAGAAGAATCAATTCATTTGTCTCTGCACAGGAAACCACAGAGTTGTCTAAATAAAAGTTTCCCCTCTTGACTGGGGTGGAAGACTTGACTTGAATGCCCCTGCCTCTTTTAGGGAAGTACAGCCACTATGGTGACATAGCATATTCTGTCCGTATGAAATGCAGCCCATGCAGAAGTTAACAAAGAAATGTTTATAAGTGTTTTGGAATTCTGGAGTTCAATAGAGAAGAGATTTAATTTGACAGAGGTATCCGAGGTGGAAATAAACAGACCATTAGCTCTTTAGTATGTCTTTTACAAAAATGCATGGCGTACCCAAAGTTCACTCTATCTTAGTTAATTTAACTACTGGCAGAATCTGACTTATTTGGGGCAATTAAATTATAATCTTCCCTTAAAGAAGCACTTTCACTCTCAGCTAGATCACTGAGCTGAATTCCATTTACCTTTCATCTGATTTTCACAATTCTCCATGCCACTTCTGCTAATTAGCCAAGCCATTTGTGCTTTATTTATTTCCATTTCTTCCTACTCATAGCTCTGGGTGCACATACACACTGCCATAATCAACACAAGCAACAGAGTAGAATTTGGACCAATTTCCACCTAGAGCCCTCCTCTACCCACCCAAATAAATTTCTCCCAGCACCTGCTCCCATCCGCTTAGCCCTCCACCCTAGAAAAAGTGATAGACTTTGCAACAGGACAACTATGGGCTCCAGGGGACCAATGGGAAGAAGCGAATTCCAGACCCCGCCCTTACCGTACTATCAGAGCACCTCAGAATCTTTAATGCATTTATCCTCACAGCTCCCCTGTGAAGTAGGGAAGTGCTGTTATCCCCATTGCAGTGCTGAGAGACGACATGATTTGCCCACAGTCACAGCCTGTGACACAGGAAGGAATTGAAGCCACGTCTACCACATCCCAAGCTAGCCCCCTAATCATTGAACTAGAGCCCTGCGTGGGACTATTTGTAAACCCGCTCCCGTCCCGCCCCGCAATACCCAATCCCACCTGCTCCTGCTATTATAGCAGCCGGTCCTGTGAGAGCCGCGGGATCCCAGTCCCGCTGCAAGGCTCTACACTGGAGCATTCATCCTCCTATGCACTAGAGTTCTAGACGCGAACACTAACACCCTGAGTTGCACCCAGAAATAGCTCAGAAGCCAGCCCAGCCCCACAGGTGTCACAGTCCCCCTATGAATTAAGCAGATGGGGGCGCACTCTGCACTAGCTAAAGGTTCTGATTGGTCTTCAGCTGAGGCACGACCAGGCAGCCGGCCATGGCAAGTGTGTTGCTAGCAAAGTGGTTATTAAGGGGGACTTTTTTTTTTTTTTGCAAATGTTCTTTTTTGAGCATTTTGTCCCCCTTGGCTAGGCAAGAAGCATGTGTACAAAGCCTTTCGTTAGAGCTTTTGTTCCCTCTATTATCTTTGTTCCTGAAACTGGCCTGCGCAATAATCTGTTCTTCCTTTTAATAGGCCCTCTAGATAGTTCATTGGGTTTGCAGCAAAATTTTGATTAGATGCAAATTTCCGGCATGCTGTTAACTCTTCATCAACTGTAACACTGAGGAAAATAACCAGCATCCCCCTTCTCCCCTGTCCTCTTCCACAGTCTGAAAGCCTGAGAGCGCCAAACCCCTCGGACTAGAAACAGGTCCTACACAACGCAGAAATTATTATTTGTAATATGGTAGCACCTCGGAGCCCCAGTCACGGACTAGGACCCCAGTGTGGTAGGTGCTGTACAAACAAGGAACAAAAAGAGCTTCTAAGCTAAGTAATAAACTTGGAAATTATCTTCAGTGATCCAGTGAAGGTATTTTCTTCATAGATTCCAAGGCCAGAAAAGATCATTGTGATCATCTAGTCTGGCCTCCTGCATAACACAGCCCAGAGAACTGCCCCAAAATAATTCCTAGAGCCGATCTTTCAGAAAAACATCCAGTCTTGATTTTAAAAAAGTGTCTGTGATGGAGAAGCCACCACGACCCTTGGTAAATTGTGCCAATGGTTCCTTACGCTCACCACTAAAAATGTATGCCTTACTTCCGGTCTGAATTGGAGAACTTCAACTTCCAGCCTTTGGATCATACTACACCTTTCTCTAGATTGAAGAGCTCATTATTAAATACTTATTCCCAAGCAGATACTTATAGACTGTAATCAAGTCATCCCTTAACCCTTTTCCATCATTTAGGGTTAGATGGCACATGCCTCCCTAGCATGGTTTCAGCTGACAATGGCATTTCTATGTGAATAGAGCTCTGATCAGCACTGATCAGATGTCTCATCTATGCCAAAGAACTCAGATGCCTACAAGTAGGCACAGCTAGTAGAATATTAATTAGGCACTACATGTCACTTGCTTTATTTTTCAAAGGTTCAAAGCAGAGCTGGTCACAAACTGAGGGGGGAAATTGTGAAAAGGTTCAAAAAAGTTGCAGTCCTTTCGTTCAGCAGGTTTCAATAGGACACAGGTTTTTGCTTATTCAAGTTTTTTCCCCAACAATGATTAAAAACATTTGGTTTTGAATTTTTTTAAGTTTTTCCTTTTTTTCCTCTGTTACCATTTCCCCCCTTTATTCTTTCCCCCTTCCCCACACACTTTTTTTTTAAATTTTTTGTACTGGAAAAAGGAGACGCGGAGTAGGTAAAGCAATCAAACCAAAAAGCTACTTTTTTGTTTTCCAATTTCATCGTAACAGAAAACGTGAACAATCATAATAATTGGGCGAGAATTTCCAATTTTGGAAAAAAGGGCCATTTTTCAACTAAAATTTTTTTGGGGGGAAAACTGAACCTTGGAATATCTTTTAGTAGTAAAGGGAACACCTACAGTCTTTGTCAATGATGGGTACATTAGCAATACACACAGGTAGGCTATGCCGTTATGATTTCTATTTGAGATTTTCCTCCTGCTCTGTGCTTTATAGAAACACACCTTAATTGCATTCCTGTGTGAATTGTAGGGTCAGTGCTTTCTTTCAACTAAACAATGGACAATACACCATAATGACTCGTTTAACTATAGGAAGTGCTCATGTCTGCGGATGTAAGATGCTGTCAGGGGTCACTAGGCAGAGAACCCCATTGAACCACCATTGGTCTACAAAAGGCTCTGAAAGCCAGTGGGCGCTGCCTAGTGGAATTCTGCCCCGTCAAATGGGTCACAGTCAAAGAGATTTCGTCTCACCATCTCCTGTTTCCACAGACACATGAATTAGCCGGTGTCAGCAAACGGATGTGACTTTGATTTTCAATGGCATAGTAATAACAATAGCAGCCAGCTCTTCTATAGCCCTTTTCATCAGTTGGTTTAGCAGCACTCTACAAAGGAGGTCAGTAGGATTACCCCCATTTTACAGATGTGGAAACTGAGGCACAGAGGCTTGCCCAAAGTCACCTAGCAAGTCAGGGGCGGAGCTGGGAGCAGAATCTAGGTCTCCTGAGTTCCAGTCCAGTGCCCTAGCCACTACACAAGTAGTATAAAGCCACATAGTAGCTACTTGCAAACTTTCTTTTTCAGTCCATTTTAATTTTGGCATAGACATAGACCCAGTCCACACTTAACACTTACATCAGCCTTATAAAAATCACATCCCTGAGCACCATAGTTAAGCCGACCTAACCCTCCCTGGTGCAGACACAGCTAGGTTGATGAAGAAATTCTTCCATTGACCTAGCTACTATTGCTTGGAGAAGCAGACTGCCTTCACTGATGGAAAACCCCTTCCATCGGTGTAGGAAGTGTCTACACTACTGCAGCCACGACGCCATAGTGCTTGTAGTGTGTGCGTCAAATAACTCTGGTTATTGTTTTTCAGATGCTCAGTTCCATTGATCTTCAATGACTGGAAGTTAGCTAATGTAACGCCAACATTTAAAAAGGGCTCTAGAGGTGATCCCGGCAATTACAGACCGGTAAGTCTAACGTCGGTACCGGGCAAATTAGTCGAAACAATAGTTAAGAATAAAATTGTCAGACACATAGAAAAACAAACTGTTGAGCAATAGTCAACATGGTTTCTGTAAAGGGAAATCATGTCTTACTAATCTATTAGAGTTCTTTGAAGGGGTCAACAAACATGTGGACAAGGGGGATCCAGTGGACATTGTGTACTTAGATTTCCAGAAAGCCTTTGACAAGGTCCCTCACCAAAGGCTCTTATGTAAATTAAGCTGTTATGGGATAAAAGGGAAGATCCTTTCATGGATTGAGAACTGGTTAAAAGACAGGGAACAAAGGGTAGGAATTAATGGTAAATTCTCAGAATGGAGAGGGGTAACTAGTGGTGTTCCCCAAGGGTCAGTCCTCGGACCAATCCTATTCAACTTATTCATAAATGATCTGGAGAAAGGGGTAAACAGTGAGGTGGCAAAGTTTGCAGATGATACTAAACTGCTCAAGATAGTTAAGACCAAAGCAGACTGTGAAGAACTTCAAAAAGATCTCACAAAACTAAGTGATTGGGCAACAAAATGGCAAATGAAATTTAATGTGGATAAATGTAAAGTAATGCACATTGGAAAAAATAACCCCAACTATACATACAATATGATGGGGGCTAATTTAGCTACAACGAATCAGGAAAAAGATCTTGGAGTCATCGTGGATAGTTCTCTAAAGATGTCCACGCAGTGTGCAGAGGCGGTCAAAAAAGCAAACAGGATGTTAGGAATCATTAAAAAGGGGATAGAGAATAAGACTGAGAATATATTATTGCCCTTATATAAATCGATGGTACGCCCACATCTCGAATACTGTGTACAGATGTGGTCTCCTCATCTCAAAAAAGATATACTGGCACTAGAAAAGGTTCAGAAAAGGGCAACTAAAATGATTAGGGGTTTGGAACGGGTCCCATATGAGGAGAGATTAAAGAGGCTAGGACTCTTCAGCTTGGAAAAGAGGAGACTAAGGGGGGATATGATAGAGGTATATAAAATCATGAGTGATGTGGAGAAAGTGGATAAGGAAAAGTTATTTACTTATTCCCATAATACAAGAACTAGGGGTCACCAAATGAAATTAATAGGCAGCAGGTTTAAAACAAATAAAAGGAAGTTCTTCTTCACGCAGCGCACAGTCAACTTGTGGAACTCCTTACCTGAGGAGGTTGTGAAGGCTAGGACTATAACAGCGTTTAAAAGAGAACTGGATAAATTCATGGTGGTTAAGTCCATTAATGGCTATTAGCCAGGATGGGTAAGGAATGGTGTCCCTAGCCTCTGTTTGTCAGAGGGTGGAGATGGATGGCAGGAAAGAGATCACTTGATCATTGCCTGTTAGGTTCACTCCCTCTGGGGCACCTGGCATTGGCCACTGTTGGTAGACAGGATACTGGGCTAGATGGACCTTTGGTCTGACCCGGTACGGCCGTTCTTATGTTCTTATTCTAAATTGCGATTCTGGAATTCCCATGTGGACACTCTTATTCCGTAACTGCTATAGTGGAATTGTTGTTCCAGAATAGCTATTCCAGTCCATTTCCCCACATAGACAAGTCCTAAGTTGCACTTGGAACTTTGGATTTACATTTAAAACAAAGTCTTGGAACCAAACTCATCTGGAATCACAAGGTATGTCTACATTGCAATTAAACACCCACAGCTGGTTTGTGACTTGGGCTCATAGGGTTCAGGCTATCGGGCTGTTTAATTGTGGTGTAGACATTCAGGCTTGGGCTGGAGTCCGGTCTCTGGAACCCCGCAAGAGCCTGCTTTTGGGTTTCCTTACAAATATTTTGCAGAATTTTATTGACAAAAGGTCTCAAGTAACCAAATGTTTTGGAGCTGCAGCTCAGTGGCAAGGCCAGATAGTGAGCTGAAAAATAGGCAGGTTTGGTGGGTCAATAGAATTGCCCTCTCCACTTTTCCTCTCCTCACCCCAAATCCTTCTGCATCACTTTTCTTGTACAACATTGCATCTATTTACCTTCAGAACTTAGATAACCCCCGGCACCATAGAATCCAAGTGCCTCATAGTCTTAAATGTATTTATTCTCCCAGCACCCCTGTGAGGTAGGTCAGTACTATTAAACCTAGTTTACAGATGAGAAACTGAGGCACAATGAGACTAAGTGACTTGCTTGAGGTCACACACAAAGTATGTGGGAGAGCAGAGAACTAAGCCCAGGTTTCCTAAATCCTAGGCTAGTGCCCTAACAACTGGACCATCCTTTCTCTCCAGCATGCATGCCCGTTTTGATATTTGTATCATCTCTGGGCCAGCAATCGTTAAAAAGAGAGGGTTATGTCCCTCTGTAATCTCCTACCATGCAAACAGGAATTCTGCCCATCTGCATGGCTTCTGATCTCAAGATTACCTTTAATATTGCTACAGCTCAAAGGACTACAGGCCTCTAGTGCCACCTCTGCTCACAGGCTGAAAGCAGAAGAGGACTAGTGAGATGACCCTCTCTCCAAGATAGCAACTCTTTGATTCATCTTTTACACCCTCTGCTGGCACAAACGAAAACTGGACTGTTAGAGTTATTGCTCTAATGATATAAGGGACCAGACAACTCAAATCTCCCTTCCTCCTCCTCCTCATATCCTTTCACAGCTCCTGCTTCCTAACTGGGCAGAGGACTGAGAATCAGCCCAGCTCTGCAATTCTTTCGATTCTCACAAACTCTCCAAATTCAGCAACATTTAAAAACAAGTAAAAAAAAAGTCATTAAGTTCCAGTCTCTCCGTCATTTTATGTTTAAATGAGCAAAGCACACAGCTGTTTGCTAATTGGATCAAAAATGAATCCAGCATAGAATCAACATGGCATTTGATATTAAATGATTAAAATACAAACAAGCCCAAACCCTCAATAGATTTTTTTTTTATTGGCTCAAATGAAAAGCCACTCTGGCCCCCTGAGAATTCACTACTTCTCGGCATATTTTTATAAACGTTGCTGGGCAAGAGGATGCTGCTAGACTCCGCCATGTTAGCTACAAGACTATAGGTCACAGTTCACATTTCACATGGACAACACCAGGACTTGCTTTGAGAGAGACTCAGAGCATTGTTATGGCACAATTGTCCAGGTGCATGTTGGGGATTTTTATGCTTCTCTCTTCAGCTTCCAATATAGGCCAGTATCAGAAGCTGGCTTCCACATTTCTATAGCCCATCAACGCCAATGTTTTCCAAAGTGTGGAATATGCTTAGTACCACCCATGATAGTTCCAAGCACATCAGCAGAAGGTATCTGTAACACCTTCTACTCACGTGTTAACACGCTTATCACAGCTATCAAACATTTATCAATGGAATCATGGAATCAATGGAACCCAATCCTTTTGATAAGGAAACTTTGACTCTGATAATATAGCCTTGTGTGGTGGCAAGAAACATCAGGTGTGAGGAGAGGGGCACAGTACATGTGCCCATTAAGATTGGTAGGCCTCTGACAACACATCGTGGGGTTGAGGGGTGGTAGGACTGAGAATAGTTTCATTTTCCTGAAGTGGGGCTCTAATGTCAGATGTTTGGGAAACGCTGACGCAGGCGATTCCTATTTTCCTCTTAAAGTGAGGGGCTGAAAATAAAGCCAAGCCCTCTCCCCGTAGTTTGGCATTGGTCACTCATGCCTAACAGAGATGCAAAGAACCACAAAGCTCACTCTGAGCTGGGAGGCGGGAAGATGAGGATGTGAGTGAAGGATCTCTCACCTCACTCCATCATGATCTATTCTTCTCACGCCCACGTCTCAGAGGAACGTGAGCAGTGATGCACTTGATGCTAATTTTTAACAAATCTCAGAATGGCTGAAAAGAAGGGAGATAAAAATAGAAGCAGCGGGGCTGGTGGGAGGGCACAAGGGGAGAGCCCTCACCAGGCCTAAGCAAAGCAGCACAGCATGGGGGTGTGCAGATTCCGATACACAGAAGAACAAAGCTCCTGCAATGGCACCACGGCATTTGAATGCCAGGCAGGGGGAGAACAGGTGGTTCTGTCCCCAAAGGCCCTGCTGAGAAGAGCTAAGAGTCTCCGATGGCCAAGCAGGCAGTATGAGACACGAGCGCACGGATGCCAAGGGGCTATTTGCTCCATCTGGACAGAAGCTGAAATGGAACCAGGCTCCAATGCAGGGAAAACATGGTCTGGCAGCCTTGAGGTGGCTGGGCTAATGGAGGCTCTCGGTGGGGTGAGCTGAGGTGCCCGGAGTTCTCTTTTCCTCATGGACTCAGAGCCCAGCTGAGTCCATAGTAGCTTTGTGGGGTTACCCATGATGCATCCCCATGTGCCCCTCCAAGCCAGGGAGTTAGAGATCTGCAGAGAGGGGTGACACTTTCTCGGGGCACGAGAACTATGGGTGACCTTGCTACACCTCTGCCTTAGCAAAAGAGAGATTTGTTGGTGCTAAGCTGCTTGTCACCCCCGTCCGTTAGCCACCCGAAGCAAATTTCTCAGGACTCTGCCAGCCCTTACTTTGATTTGCAGGTAAAGCTTGGTGCATCCCAGTGCCTGAACCTTCTTGAAGAGCTTTCCCCTGCAATACCCTGTTACTGGACACTCACAGAAATTACCAGCTCCACTGTCTCCAAAGAGACAGTGACCACAACAGCCTGCTAGCACAGCTGAGGATGCACGCTTTACTTTAATATTACAGGTCTGTCTCATCTTACGCGCAATTTAACATGCGCGATTTCGGCTTTGCACGGCCGGCAAAAACACACACACACAAAAAAAAGAGAAAAAAAGCAATGTATGTACTGTGTCTGTAGTGCGGGCGATTCCGCCCGCCATTAAAGTCAATGGGATTTTGACTATACGCGGTTTTCGCTTTACGCGCTAACCATGGAACGTAACCCCAGCGTAAGATAAGACAGACCTGTACAGCACTGACATGAATTTAGGATAAAACAAAGAGAAGTTAATTAATAAAGATAGATCTTTAAGTGATACCATGCAAAGATAGTGGAAACAGATATCATTACAAATAAAATAGAAGTATAATACGCTTCTAAGAGACTAAATATAGTTTTGGTGCTTAAAATGGAAACTTCACAACATGAAGAAGAAGGAACACCCTGATGACAGCCATCCAACACAAAAACAAAAAGGTGGAACCAACTACAGTAATTCCACAATCAACAGAACACAACTTCTGGGATAAACCAAGCCACTAGGACCCACCACCTGGGCACTACACAACACTCCAACATCATCAACCTATCAAGACTACCCCTAACCAGAAGGGAAGTAGCTGTACTCTCCAAAAGACTGAACTTCTGACCCACACAGAACCTGATACCATGTTAGCATGTGGAGAGCTAGAAGAATTCTTCCGTTGGTTCTGCCTCAAGGAATTATTTTACAACAAAGATGACAGCCATCCACAATTACCACATCCTCACCAATAGTCATAAGAAAAAAGAATAATCTGACTGGACACCCCCCAATGGATGAAACCACACACTTGGTCATTATGTCAATTGCTTCAGGAAAAAAATTGACTATGAAATCCTCAACAAACATTAGATCCACCACAGTCTCTCTACCACCAACGGGACAGCCATACAGTCCCTGAAATCCAACCACTGGATAGTGATCAAACCAGCCGGCAATGGGGGCACTATTGTAGTCCTTAATTGCAATGACTACTTCAACGAGGCCAACAGAATATTCTTTGACACCACCTACTATAAAGAACTAAAAGACAACCCCACACCACAATTACACAGGAATTTAAAGATATCATCAAATCCTGCTCCAAGCCACTCCAAGAAAAACTCTACAACCTCATCCCCCCCATGAACCCTCCCCAGAGACCTTTCCCCTGTTTCTCAAGATACACAAATAAGGGACCCAGGCAGACCCATCGTATCTTGCCAGCGCACTCTTACTAAAGGAATACCAGGACTCATAATATACACCATCTTCAAACCACTCACCACACAGAAAACCGTCATTGCCACCATGGATGTCACATCCCTATACAAATACATCAACATCCCTCACTATGACAGCATTGCTGCCTGTCTCAAATACCTACAAAATAACGTGCAACACTCAGAAATCCACTCAAAACACATTGCCAAACTCATCCATTTCATCCTCACCCTTAACAACTTTACATTTAACAATAAACGCTTTGTCCAAACCATGGGAACAGCTAGGGGTAGTAGGATGACTCCCCAGTATGCCAGTCTCTTCATTGGCCATCTCGAGGAAGAATTTCTGGAAAAATGCACCATGAAACCAATATACCTGAGATATATCGATGATATTTTCCTCCTCTGAACAGGCGTTCTAAATTCCCATATAGATTTCCACCACAACTTCAACCACCACCACCCATCCATCAAACTCTCTCTGGAGCACTCCCACACCAGAATCAACTTCCTGGACAGTGTGATTAGCTTCAACAATGGAACTCTGCAAATGAAAATCTACAAGAAAGCCATGGATCACTACATTTTCCTTCACAGATCCAGAAACTACCCAAACATACCAAGAAATTGGCTATCTACAGCCAGGCACTCACATAGCACAGAACATGCTATAAGGAGAAAGTCCAGGATATACACCTAAACACACTTACCACCATCTTCACTAAACAAGGACACTCCACCAGAGAAGTAGATCATATCATGGAAAGAGCCACCCAAATACTCCAGGAGAACCTGATTCAGTACAGGAAAAAACCAAACTAAACAACCCTGACTGCACACCCTTAGTTGTCACCTACCAAAATACAGTACATAGGGAACCCATATGGGATATCATTGAACAATGACAACCCATATTTGATGGAGACTACTTCCTGAAAGATATCTTCCCCTCTCTTTTGGCCTCCAAACAACCCCCTAACGTTGCCAACCTCATCATCAGAAGCAAGCTCCCAACAGACCAGATTAACTCAAAGCGGCACCAGACCCTGCCAGAACAACAGACTCAAAACCTGCAGACATACCTCCCATTGCTATGATAAATACCCCCACAACACACCTTTCAAGATTCATGGATCCTGCACATGCCTATCACAGCATGTGGTGTACCTCATCCAGTGCATCAAATGCCCCAACAACAACCAGGTGGATGAAACCAGACAATCATTATGCTCTGGAATGAAATCACACAGATAAAAGACAAGAAACCATGCCACCAGTGGGTGAACACTTTTCACACAGTGATCACGCCATAGCTGATCTTTCAATATTTGTCCTCAGAGAAAACTTGCACAACACCTTCCAGAGGCGAGCCTGGGAACTTAAATTCATAATGCCGCTAGACACTAAAAACCATGGACTGAACAGGAACACTGGTTTCATGGCTCACTACAACAACCTGGAACACACCTCGCTGCTAACCCTTAGCCCACTTCAAAACCCTTTTGCATAACAATCTCACTCTTACTGCCCGCTCCATCTCAAGTGCCCTCCTTCGTGTTACTCCTTATGCTTAACTATCTGTCCCAACTTGTATTTAGCTCAGACCTTGTCTGCACTATAGGTTACTTCAGTATAACTTGTCGCTCAGGGTTGTGAATAATCTGCACCACAAAACATAAACTGGCCCACGCTCTCCCCAAACTTGAACCAGATTCATTGAGAATGTAACCCAAGTTCAACAAAAGGTCGAGCACACCTGGCCCATCTCTCAGTTCGGTCCAGTGGAAATCCACCTCGGCACACTGGGCAGTCAAACTGGGTGAGGAAGACATTCTGGATGATATCTTGGCCCCCATTGAAGTAGGGGCAAAACTGCCATTGCCTTCAAAGGGACTAGGAGTTCGCCCTTGATTTTCACACTTCCAGTAGAGTTTTCCAAACAACGGAGAACCAAACAAAATAAAATATGGGAAAAACATACTGGACAGCATTCTTATTAACTGCAAGAGTGATACCTATTCCAAGTCTCCTTATAATCATGATTGAGATACTTTATAGTAAAGTTCCATTTATAAATGTTCCCTAGAGGTTATAAGCACGTTGCAGACTTGAATAGGAGATGGTATGGATGTTTCTAAGCACATCAGCTGCAGGTGTCATGGATGGCTGTAACTCATGGTAATAAGAAACTCATTGCCCTGTTGGTCTCACAATCTATAACAACTGACTGACCATTTATTGAAACACCAATTTCTCTTTTATTAGCCCTTTATTAACTGTTTATAAATGGAACCTTGGGATTATCTTATTTTTATTAGAAGCTGCACACTCAGATGGATAGCTTTGCTGGTTCTGTTGTATCGGTGTTTAAACACAGTTGCTGCTAGCATAGTTCTGCTGACCATCAGTCTCTCTCTCCCTCTCTCACACACACACCCTGGTTAGGGCACACTCCTGCACGGTGGGAGACCCAAGTTTAAATTCCTTCTTCACATCATGCAGAGCGGGGAATCAAACCTGAGTCTCTCATATCCCCAGGGAGTGTTCTGACCAATGAGCTACAAGTCAGAATGGCAGCCTCCTTCTTCTCCACTGCTGCAAAAGATCAGTTGCAGGTTGAGTCATTCAATCTGAAAAGAATTTTTTTTTTATTCATCAACATTTTTTGCAATTTCTGGATTTGGTTCGGGTCAAATCAATTCTTTTTTCAATTTTTCAGAACTGACAGGAAATCAAAAAATCAGTTACTTGCCCACCCCGTTCTATTGCCAATCCGCAACGTTTTAAAAATCATCAGATTTCTATACTACGCCTTTTGATTTTTGAGCTCTTAGGGTCCACACTTTCAAACTTCTCTCTGCAGTCATGAGGGCTAGAAAATTCCTTAAGAAAACAGAAAGAAGATAAAAACAGAGATTCTCACAATCACATGACTCCAGGAGCTTGGGGTTTAAGAAAAAATCCGTGCTAAATTTCACAAGACTCAGGATAAAATCCTGAGAGCTAGCAACACTGAAATTGTGCTTGGATCCTGCTAGCAGTGTCTGTGTTTAAATACAGTCATTGCAAATCATCATGCAGTTAATTCAGCTGGAGTGTGAACAGGACCTAAGTCTTTATTTTGTTATTCCCCCCTCCCTCTCCTCTGGCCCTACCCTCTTCCCAGAAGCTCAGACTTAGAGAGAGAGAACTGGAATGTTTTCTGCACCGATCTGAAGGCTTATGGCAGCAATAAATCAATCAATAAATATGCTAACAGGATCAAGTGATAAAAAATTCATTCAGTCCTGTGCTACTGTGCACTCACTAAGCTGCCTCATTCATGAGAGTGCTCAGCTGCCCGCCTGCCTGGCACTGTTAAAAGTTTAATTCACTGACAAGAATTACAATCTGGCCAAGGAACTCTTACTTCAGCTAATCATTCCCCTCCCCACAATTTTTAAAACAGCTTTAGACTTTAATTATTAATCTAAACGAAGTCCAAGCAAATCACAATGCCTGTTGGTAATGCAAGAGCTGGGTCGGACCCTTAGTGTGGACAGTATTGAGCTGGTAGCATTAACACGGCATCTACATGATTGTCGGTGCCAACCACATGCAATCAATGGTGACATGAAGGTTGTATGAAGCACGCATTTAGAGAAGAAGCTTCTCCAAAGTCACACAGCAATTCAGTGGCACAGCTGTGTATAGAACTCAGGAACCCCAAAGCTTTAACCACTAGACAACACTCTCTCTACACATCCCCCAAAAGAGGAATACTTATTAGGAATTTGAGTGCACTGGTTGTTATGATAGATAACAGACTGTACAGGGGAAACGATACTGCACGGTAAAGTACTTGGTGCACATGAATGCTTAATTTTGTACATTTTTTAGGGCTGTCAATTAATCGCAGTTAACTCACACAACTCAAAAAAATTAATTGCGATAAAAAAATTAATTGTGATTAATCACAGTTTTAGTCACATTGTTAAACAATAGAATACCAATTGAAATTTATTAAATATTTTTGGATGTTTTTCTGTTTTCAAATATATTGGTTTCAATTACAACACAGAATACAAAGTGTACACTGCTCACTTTATATATTTTTTTATTACAAATATTTGCACTGTAAAAATGATAAAATAAATAGTATTTTTCAATTCACCTCATACAAGTACTGTAGTGCCATCTCTTTATTGTGAAAGATTTTTTTGTTACATAACTGCACTCAAAAACAAAACAATGCAAAACTTTAGAGCCTACAAGTCCACTCAGTCCTATTTCTCGTTCAGACAATCGCTAAAACAAACAAGTTTGTTTACATTTACGGGAGATAATGCTGCCCACTTCTTATTTACAATGTCACCAGAAAGTGAGAACAGGCATTCGCATGGGACTTTTGTAGCCGGCACTGCAAGGTATTTACATGCCAGATATACTAAACATTCGTATGCCCCTTCATGCTTCGGCCAAAATTCCGGAAGACATGCTTCCATACTGATGACGCTCATTAAAAAAATAATGCATTAATTAAATTTCTGACTGAACTCCTTGGGGGAGAATTGTATGTCTATTTTANCAGCTACCCACTTCTGATTTACAATGTCACCAGAAAGTGAGAACAGGCATTCGCATGGGACTTTTGTAGCCGGCACTGCAAGGTATTTACATGCCAGATATGCTAAACATTCGTATGCCCCTTCATGCTTCGGCCAAAATTCCGGAAGACATGCTTCCATACTGATGACGCTCATTAAAAAAATTATGCATTAATTAAATTTCTGACTGAGCTCCTTGGGGGAGAATTGTATGTCTATTTTACCCGCATTCTGCCATATACTTCATGTTATAGTAGTCTCGGATGATGACTCAGCACATGCTGTTCATTTTAAGAACACTTTCGCTGCAGATTTGACAAAACGCAAAGAAGGTACCAATGTGAGATTTCTAAAGATAGCTACAGCATTTGATCCAAGATTTAAGAATCTGAAGTGCCTTCCAAATCTGAGAGGGACGAGGTGTGGAACATGCTTTCAGAAGTCTTAAAAGAGCAACACTCTGATGCGGAAACTACAGAACACGAACCACCAAAAAAGAAAATTTACCTTCTGCTGCTGGCATCTGACTCAGATGATGAAAACGAACATGCATCGGTCCGCTCTGCTTTGGATTGTTATCGAGCAGAACCCATCATCAGCATGGACACATGTCCTCTAGAATGGTGGTTGAAGCATGAAGGGACATATTAATCTTTAGCACATCTGGCATGTAAATATCTTGCGACACCAGCTACAACAGTGCCATGCAAACACCTGTTCTCACTTTCAGGTGACATTGTGAACAAGAAGCAGGCAGCTGTATCTCCTGCAAATGTAAACAAACTTGTTTGTCTGAGTGATTGGCTGAACAAGTAATAGGACTGAGTGGACTTGTAGGCGCTAAAGATTTACAGAGTTTTATTTTTGAATGCAGTTATTTTTTGTACATAATTCTACATTTGTAAGTTCAACTTTCATGATAAAGAGATTGCACTACAGTACTTGTATTAGGTGAATTGAAAAATACTATTTCTTTTGTTTTTTATAGTGCAAATATTTGTAACAAAAAATAAATATAAAATGAGCACTGTACACTGTATTCTGTGTTATAATTGAAATCAGTATTTTTGAAAATGTAGAAAACATAAAAAATATTTAAATAAATGGTATTCTATTATTGTTTAACAGTACGATTAATCACGATTAATTTTTTTAATCGTTTAACAGCCCTAATTTTTTTCCAAATTAATAATATGCAAGTCAGCAATTAAAAACTCTAAATAGTAATCTTTCCCCTACATTCATTCAATATTCATTGTAAATCTAAATACCAAATATTAGTAACTCTTTGGGAATCAGATTGGTTGACTAGAACATGACTGCGCTAGCTTGAGAGTTTCGAGGGGTAGTCAATTAATTTATCATTTAGCAAAGCTCCAGAATATTTGTACAGGGGCGCCGGAACGGGGAGGCCAAGGCCCTCCCACTTTTTGAAAGTGGACAGGCCTGGCCCGCCCACTTTTCGCCACGAGACTGGCCCTCCACGCCCCCTCATCCCCCTGAGGCCCCGCCCCCCCAACAGGCTGGAAGCTGGAGCCCGTCCCGGGAAGTCTGGGCAGCTGGGGGGAGCTGCAGACCCTCCACCTGCCCGAGGGAGGGGGGGCCCGAGAGCAGCCCTTGGCCCCTGTCCCCACCACCTGGCCCCCCACCCAGGGCAGATGAAGGGTTTGTGGCTCCCCACAGCTGCCTGGGTGGTTCTTATCATGCCCCGGCTTTGGCTCGTCGGCCCTGCCCCCACGTGGGCAGCTGTGGGGAGCCGTGGACCCTCCACCTGCCTGCACCGGAGGGGCCCAGGCTCCCCAGCCTGGCTCCGGCTTCCAGCTTGGCTGAGAGGCGGGGCCCTGGGGGGAAGAGAAGGGGCATGGGGCAGGGCCACGGAGGGGGTGGGCCTTGTGGGCCCCCCTCTATTAGGAAAACTCCATCGCCCCTGTATTTGTATTGTTATCATAGGCATTACCAGGTGTTATTGTTGCACACAATCTACCAAGTTCTTTTTCTGAGGCCTGGTCGACACTAAAAAGTTAGGTTGACACAGCTACAGCGCTCAGGGGTGTGAAAACTCCACAACCCTGAGTGGAGCTGCCGCAGCAGGGAGAGGCACCTCTCCCTCCCAGCCCAGGTGCTGCCGTGGGGAGAGAGAGCTGGGGGGAGTCCTCTCTCCCCGCCATAGCCCCAGAGCTCCCTCCTGCACCCCAAACCCCTCAGCCCCGGAGCCACCCCCAGAGCCCGCACCCCCAGCCAGAGCCCTCACACCCCTGCACCCCAACCCTGTGCCCCAGCCCTGAGCCCCCTCCCACACTCCGAGCCCCTTGGCCCCACCCCCACCTCATGAATTTTGTTATGTGCACCAATATGGAGGTGATGCATCACACAACACCTCCATATCGGTACACATAACAAAATTCATTCCGCACATGGGGGGAAAAAGTTAGAGGGAACACCAGTGTCTACACTGAAGCACTTCAGTGGTGCAGCCGTGCTGTAGCACTTCAAGTGTAGACAAGCAAGTTTTGACTCTTGGGAAGTGGAGCAGGGAGGCAGGGTTGGCCTGCAGTCTCCAGGAATTAATAAAATGTATCTTTAATTAAATATTATGTCATGTGATGAAATCTCCAGGAATATGTCCAACCAAAATTGGCAACCCTAAGTCAGGAGACCGTAGTTGGACCTCGACTGCTTATTAAGAGATATGGACTGGGACCCAGTGGAGAAGGAGAGCCTGGGATCCCCTACCAGCCCATTGAGGAAGCTGAAGCAGGAACCCCTTGTAAGGGGGTAAGGACTACTGAGAAATCTTGACAGCAGGGGTAAGGACTAGTGAGACCAGAGTTGGACCGAAGGCCCAATGTGAGGTCAAAGAACTACCCGCTGACCGTGGGTTTGCCCCAGAACGGGTGGGACTCTAGGGTGACTCGGTCAGAGCGCTGAGTTGCAGAAGGCAGCAGACCACCACACAGCCACAGCGGCTGTCTGCAGAGGGCGCAGAAGGAGAACCTGCTCCACCACACCCAATCCTATGGGGGGCGGGGGGGGGAGCGCCAGCCGGTGAGTCTCATGCTTACGCCTGGGCTCTGATTGCTGTCAGTGCATGAGGCAGAATTGCTCCTTAGGAACCAGGCATTGGGCAGAGATTCCTGAAAGGAGGGGTTGCCCTGCATGCTGTTTGACTGGGATGGGTATGTATAGTGTAAGTAAAGCAAGTTACACTTAGAATATACCCAGACTTAATGTCACTGATTTCTCCTAGAACCGGGGAGCCGACCTACACAGCCCCAGACATATTCTGCCCCTCGGCAGAGGGGCAACACTGGTGTAAAAATGGGCCGCTAGTGTTGGACAAAGGGGTGACATATATATATGTGTCCTATAGTTTTTAGGGATCTTCTTTCAGTGGTGCTGATCCAGTGTGGTGGCTTCAGTAGGCTAAGGCTGGTTGAGACTGTAATGAGAGCTCTGTTGGTATAACTTGGGATAAGCATTTTTCCCCCCATGCCACAGCAGACATGCTCTGTACTCCTAAGACAGTGACAGAGAGTCCATCCTATGGGCCAATTCCCAGAACATTTAGCAAAGCACCAGGTAGCCAGTTGCCAACTTGGAATGTATGAAATGGTGGATCAACGCCCAAAACCATTCTATGAAATGACCGCCCCAAGAACAATGCATAAGATTGATAATCACATAATGTAGATCTGGATTCATTTTGTTCAAAAGCGAACAGGGGGAGTACAAAGTACCACGTTTTCCTGCAAGTGCTGCAGATAGAGGCTTCATAGACTATCAGGGTTGGAAGGGACCTCAGGAGGTATCTAGTCCAACCCCCTGCTCAAAGCAGGACTAATCCCCAGACAGATTTTTGCCCCAGATCCCTAAATGGCCCCTTCAAGGATTGGGCTCACAACTCTGGGTTTAGCAGGCCAATGCTCAAACCACTGAGCTATCCCTCCCCCCATACTCCCTTCCAAGCAGTATTCAATGGCAGGAGAAAGTACGTGTTCCCCAGTGGAGAAGAGTTCAACCTGGCTATACATCAACTGCAGCCTAACAAGGCTCCTAGCCTGGATATCATCCATAATGACAAGTATCAGAGGGGTAGCCAGCTGTAATTTTCACTCCATGCATCTGAAGAAGTGGGTTTTTTACCCACGAAATCTTATGCCCAAATAAATGTTAGTCTTTAAGGTGTCACCGAACTCCTTGTTATCCATAATGAGTTCGTCTCTGACTTTGGACCGATCACCAAGAGCTGGCTGCTTCGATTTCTGAATCACTGTACTCAGGATTGCAGCATCCCTAGAGTCTGGTGCAGAGCAGAGGCTCTAGTGATTCCTGAGCCAGGGAAACCATTGACAAACCCAAAGAGCTATTGCCCAATTTCTCTGATGTCTGGAGAGACAAAGATGCAGATCAATGAGGTAGTCGAACCTCAGCTGCCTTACATTCCGGCGGGACTCAGGAGGTAAGGATGCACCCAAGATTAGGTACTTCGTCCAGCTCAAGACACAGATAATGCATTTGAGTCATGGAAGAAAGTTGGTGCAGTTCCTTACTGATCTGTGAGCAGCCCACGACACTATGCGGCTCACTGTGCCAACTGCCACGGTGCTCCAAGTTATTCCTTGTCGCCGATGGAGCAATTCATCCAAGAAATGATCAGCATATGATGACGTTTCATCCTACAACAGACCATTGGGTCTGACCCAGTATGGCCATTCTTAAGTTGGGGAGAAAATTGGTTGCCTTAAATGTCTCTGCAATGGCCTTCCACAAGGGTCAGTTTTGGCCTTCCTTTTATGCAATACACCTCTACCCCGATATAACGCGACCCGATGTAACATGAATTTGGATAGAACGCGGTAAAGCAGCGCTCCGGGGGGGCGGGGTTGCGCGCTCCGGTGGATCAAAGCAAGTTCGATATAACACGGTTTCACCTATAACGCGGTAANTGCTCTGGGGGGGCAGGGCTGCGCGCTCCAGTGGATCAAAGCAAGTTCGATATAACACGGTTTCACCTATAACGCGGTAAGATTTTTTGGCTCCCGAGGACAGCGTTATATCGGGGTAGAGGTGTATATACACATACAACCTTCCTGAAATGCAGGCCGAAAAGTACATGTGCACTGATGACATCCCTATTGCTGACACTGGAAATGACTTCCACAGGATGGAAGGGATTCTCAGCCAAGACCTGGATACTTTGATCACTTACTTCCCCAATTCCCTTGTTTTAAAGTTAGTCTTTTCCTGTCTGAGAGAAAAACCTGCTAGCAGAGCTCCTCAAAATTTCCCAAATTTAAAAATCTCAACAAAATTGTGTGTAGAAATTTCTGATTAAAAGTTAAGGGAGGGTCTTCTCATAACATTTTTTAAGAAAAATCAATCCAGTTTTTCAACATGCTGTAGAACTGGTCAAAATTTTCCAAATGTAGATGAACATTTTTTGTCAAAATTTCAAATCTAATTTGAAATTGGGAGGTGGTTGAAAATGCTAATCCAGGAGAAGTCAGTGAAAATTCTGGCACCAGGCCAAGATACCCAATTACCTTGTTCCATGTTTGCAGAGTGGTAAAGGATATTGCCTGAACCCCTGAAGGCACAGGTCTGGCCACACATCATGCTGAAAAGAGAAATGGTGAATGATATGCTGCACCACTGCTTTGCAATGTGTGGCTGCTGTTTTGGGTGTCTAAAAACATAATCAATTTCAAACATATCAAATTACAGGTGCGCAGCTAAGGAATTTCCAGTCCAGGAGATTACTAATATCTGCTTTGCTTTTCTGTCTGGGTAGCTCTCTGCCATCAGCCCTCTATCGCACACTTGTATCTGTATTGGTTTATGTCCTCCTGCAACAGTCCCACAATGCAACATTGCCTTCAGCACTAACCTGTCTGGTAAAAGTTTTGAACTCAACTGCCCAGGGATCACAGTGACTGGACCATTTAAAATTCCCAACGCATTGTTTGCAGCTGCATCTGTTCCTGCTACCAGCTACCATTCCCACAAGTGCTGCATGCATGGCTCCAGTCCATCCTCTTCTATTTTAGACCAAGTAGGTCAAAGCAACGGGAAGACTTGTAGGAAGCGTAACAACTAGGAAAGGCCATTCATTGTTCTCAAGATGACTTGGCTACACAAAATGGAACGTTGCACCATTTCTGAAGGGGTTACACATTTCAAATGACCAGATTTGTTAAACTGGGTGAGTTCTGTAACCCCTGGTATTTGGATACCTCAAGGGGCCTATTGACATGGAAAATTAAAGAGACTTTTGCTGGAGTCTGGCCTCAAGACATTGCCTTTGACTTACCAGATTTACACAAAAAGCAGATATAGTGCTGAAGGCCTCTAAGACTCCTTTAAGGCACTGAATGGAGGATTGCATTACACTGAGATAAGCAGGATGCCATCTGTGAAGAGAGCAATATTATGTTCTTTATCATGGATTGCAATGCCCTGAATCTCTGGAGCATCTGAGAGCTACTGTAAGTGGTTCAGTGGAGACAGCAAACAGGAGAGGTGACAAAAAATGAACCAAATAAAAAACAGTGCCTTGTACATCATCTTTTAAAGAGAAATTCACTAACTGGGAGCCATTCAAATAAAAGAAGGTGCACAGAGAATTGCAGAACAGTCTGATGGAGGTTATAAATCAATGCTTGAAATTCTGCATCTCCAGCAATATTAAAAGATAGTCACCAAACAATCTTCTCTGTCTCTAATGCTAGAAGAAGGCTGATATTATGTTTGTTTAATGGCATAAATGGTGCTTAGCTTTCACAGAATAATATGGGTCAGCGTGACTCAGCAGAGATAGCCAAATTGGTAAGGCAGGTTTATTACACACTGGTTTTGTACCATTTAATTAAATTGGTCTAGAAACAGATATATTTGAATCAGTATAACTTCCTTGTGTGGATGCAGTAATACCAGTGTTTATAGCTGTATACCATATTTCAGTAAATCTATGGGAATAAACTATACCAATACCTTTATACTGGTTTAATTGCATCCACATTAGGAGATTGTCACTTTAACTATAGACCTCTACCCCAATATAACGCTGTCCTCGGGAGCCAAAAAATCTTACCGCATTATAGGTGAAACCGCGTTATATCGAACTTGCTTTGATCCGCCAGAGCGCGCAGCCCCGCCCCCCTGGAGCACTGCTTTACCACGTTATATCCGAATTCGTGTTATATCTGGTCGCGTTATATCGGGGTAGAGGTGTATCAGTTGCTAGACCACTACAGTTAAATTGGTACAAAATCTGCTTGTGGACAAGCCCAGAAGCTTTTCGCCAGTATGTTATTGTCTAGATTCATTAGTGATATTGGTCAGTATGATCTACAGTATCTTTTTTTCAGGAGTAGCAATGCTGACTTCCAAACAGGAGTTGGGCAATTTTCCCTGTGCAATGGAGTGACAGAACATTTGACATATTTGAGGCATTAGAAACTCTAAGAAGATTTAGAGAACTTGCTGCTAAAACCATCCGGCCCTGGAGATTTGCCACTTGCAAGGCCCATTATAGCACTTTGAACTTCCTCTGTTGAATGTTAGGTTCTCCAAAAAAAACCCGCTATGGGCTGAAATCTCCACCAGTCCCGAGATCTGCTTGGGCCCAGGGGAGGAAGTCCCAGCATGGAGCTGTTTGCAGTTCTTTGATCCCACACAGCCCAGCCTCAGGTTAAGTTAGAGCTGCCAAGGGGTTCACAATATTTCTCAGGGAGCTACCCAAATAGAAGATTGGGTGTAGTGGAACTCTGCTCTGCTGTGTCCTTCCATTCTCTGACCCTATCCCAACACTCCCCTGACACCAGAGATGCAGGTGACAGATAGCACAGGAGGCAGCTAGGATACCTCCATCATCTTGACAACATTGGAGAGTTCTTCAATGGTCTAGCAAAAGGGAATTCTGCTCTGGGTGCCTCTGGCCAGAACACACCCACTTTGCTTTGCATGGAGAATCACGCCCTATTTATTTGTTTGCATTAGGAACTCCTGAGGGTGAATGAAGTTTCTGGCAGACCATTAAAATGTGTATTGTCTTGTTTTTATTGTTAATAAGTGTCCTGTTATTTTCTTCCACTATAACTGCAGATGTAACAGTCGCGGCATTAGCAGGATGGCATATTGTTGAAAGCATGCAGCTGGCTTTATTTCCTTATGCAGGAAACCAATAGTTGGACACATGAGAGAGCTGCTTGTACCCTAAATGTGATAATATTGTCAAGCTGCAAGTTAATTTCTTCAGCTTCAGCTTTCATTTCTTGGCAAGCACCAATGATTAAGTTGCTGTTTGGAGAGATTTTAGATTCTTTTCCAAAGTCAATTGCTTTGCTAAAAGGGCTCTTTGGGTGGGCATGATAGATGTCACTCCTTTACTGTGCATCTTAAGTGCCTCTCATAAAACCTATGAGGAGGCTGCCCCATTGTCATTTGTTTCAACCTACTGCTGAATATATGGTAACTGGAAACTAAATAAGACTCTGAAGATTCAGCAAAGCACGCAGACATTTGCTTAACCTAAAGCATTTGCTCAAGTGCTTTCCTGAAGAGGGATAATTTGCTATATCATGACTTTTTTGGGGGTGGGGTGGCTTACACAAGATGAATTTTCATCTCAGCACTAGGTCTTTGACAGTTTGTGCTTCTAGCCAGGTATATATTGGTGCATGATCAGTGATACGTATCAGACAGATCGTAGAAGCTAAATATACCATTGTCAAGACTGTTTCAGCCTTAGGCAAAATCCAAATCTATTATTATTATGTTGTTAGATGTATTCAATTAGTTCTGGATGAGGAACCATGAACTTTGGAATGGAAAGCAATGTTTTATTTCAGCAGGAAGTGAGAGTCCCAGCATCTCTGAAAATGAGACCATCTAGGTCTCACATTGGCCATCCAAAATTAGGGGATGCTTTGGATAATTTGGACCTTTGAGCGGGAGTAGGCAAATGGGATCAGGTAAAATAAGTCCCAGCCTGAACCTTTGCCCTAAAGTAAAAATGAACCCACGGTTTTAATGAGATGATAAAAACTGCAGTTAACTTTTAAAGTTATAGGTTAAATCCTAGCCCTATTGAAGCCAAATAATATTTTGCCATTGACTTAATAGGGCCAGAATTTCACCCTTTGACTTCAGTGGGGTTTCTCCCACTTAAACCAACAGAGAAGTTTTGATAAGCAGGTGATGCTAGGTAGTGAGGGACGGATCTCAAAGGGGTTCTGAACATTTAACAGTAATCATCCAAATAACTGGAAGTGATGTTTGACCTAACCTGAATTAGAAGCCAAAGTGTGGATAGCGCAATTAGATACATGTGTTATATACACTTGATTAGCTTTCGTTACCAGCAGCTGTCTGTGTCTGAGGTATTTCCAGGGCCAATAAATATTTGATGATTAAAAGGAAAAATCAGATTTTTCTAAATTTAAATTGGATTTTTTCCAATTAAATTAAATACGGATTTCTTTTTAAAAATAAACCTATTTGAAATTACAGCAATCTATGTAAAGGCCTAAACTTAGTCTAATCTATTAAAATCATTTAAAGTAAATAAAAAATAGGCTTATATATTTACTGCCAACGTTTTAAAGAATGTCAAATCAGCGAACTGATAAAGTCACTGGCTAAGCACCCGGAACCAGAGTAGGTTAATAGGCTAAACCACATTTTGACCATAGTAGCCTCTTCTGTAGTGCAGAGAGAATATTTTCTTCATTTCAGTTTATTTAGCTAGTTCAGTTCAATGATTCAAAGTTAAAAACGAATAGGACTTTGAAAATCAGAAAAGCTTGTTTTCCTCCTCCAATCTATGTATAGGGTGAGAACTACTAGTTCTAAAATCTTGAAGGACATGGTGACCAGAAACAACCAGTTCAGTTTAGGAACTGCAGAAAATACCTTTCTTTGTTTATTAAAACAGTTTTAAATGCAAAACATGTTTTAATCATTTTTTGTATGTATCCAGCACAGTTAAGGTAGTTTTAGTTAATTAATTAAACAACAACTGTAAAATGCTGGGAGAGGGTTGCATTTTTAATTGGATTCAAATTTCCATCAAACTAAAGCTTGACACAAACCACAAGTAAAAAATTAATCATCTGGTAACTAAGTGCATTATTCACCATTTTCTAACATGATAAAAAAGAAAACATCTGAATAAATGCAGCTTCAGCTATATAACTGCTTAATTCAAGTCAGCTGACTTGCCACGACTGACTTCACAACCGCCTTTTGTGGGACCATTCATGTCCGGTACCACTGGTGCAGTGCCAATCTTGGATGAACCACGGCATAGGAGGGCCAACAGCTGGGTCCTCGCTGAGTGACAGTAACTCTGGGATAGAGAGACAAGCACCTTGACAAACTTCAGAAGCCCTAATTTACACTTACCAGTTTGCAAATTGAGATACAGATCCTGGACTTGGCTTAACAGGCTGCTGACAGGAACAGCCAAAGTGACTGCCACAATGCAGAATTTGGCTTATCCCAATCTTCATAGTCTGACTGAGGGGCAGCGACAGAGACGGTCAGATATGTGGTAGAGGAGTGCACAATTAGAAGACTGGAGAGTGGACTGCCACACCTTGCTACCTTTTATGATGCGGCAGTTCGATGGCTGAATAATCTAGATAGTGACTTGTGATGCACACAAAAGAAGAAGATTGCTTAAATAAATGTGCACAGATATAGTGTATCCTCTTGGTTTTCAGAAAGAAGCACTAAATGTAGTGTAAAGGCTGCATTTTGTTTCAAATCAACACGTTGTAATGGCTAACCAGTCAAATCAACCTTTCTTTAGGAAAATAACTAAAAAGCACAAATGCAAAACAATTAAAATTAAATATTTAAAAATCAAGGTTTTCCGCTTGCTGATGTAAATCATTATTTAAATCAGTGATTTCAATCAGTCCACCCTGGGTGTTTCTAAAGTGCCTAGCACTAAGCACATAGATATCCAACTGCAGGATTTGGCCCATTATTTACTGATGTCCTTACTCAAAGCTCTCGGGGAAGGTTAATGGGGGGGTTGCCTGTATATGAACGGAAAAAAGACTTCAGCCACTACCAAAAGCTGGTCATCCTCACAACCTCACAAAACAAAGCCCACTTCTGTTATTGCCTTCCTTATATTTTGTTAATCACTTGCTATTCTTAAAAAACAACAACAGCCCACTGCATGCAGAATCTCTCCTTTGGATGAAGCAGATGTACAAGGATTTCCATTCCGAACCATTGGTCACAATTAAACAGGTTGTTTTTCACATTTTCTAGGAAGACATTTTTGGCAATTAAATCCATCCTGAAAAAAATGTGCTTCTGCCTTGTACTACATGATTAATGATTTTTGTTGCTGCAAACCAAAGCAGACCAATGAGCACTCAAAAGATTAAAGAATTTTATTTTGCTTCTGGGTTACTGCTGACTACTCATCTTGGTCCATAACAGCCTGACAGTGTTGGCCTTCAGTGCATACTGGAAGGTCCATATTTAAGCAAATGGAGATGGACTGGGCATGGTAGCAGTCATGTGGAATGGGACTGCGTGTAGAGTTTAATTCTTTTTTGTTATATGTCTGTTGCTGATAGATAGGGGCAAAATATTTTAGCCAAAACATTTTTGGAGGAAAAAAATGCAGATTTGGTGGCCCTGAAGTGTTTCGTGAATTCATGTTGATTTTGCCAAATTGTTTCAACCGAATAAAACCGGAAAAACTTTAAATGTTTTGTTCTGATCGTTTGCAAACGTAATGTTTTGATTTTTCAGTTCAAAAACAAACTTTTCATTTCCTTCAAATTTACTAAAAACAACTGAAAAACATTAATGATTGCTCAAAACTAAACGTTTTATTTCAGGTCTAACAAAATTAATTTAAAATCAAAATGACATATTTTTTCCCACTTTTCAATTAGCTGAACATTTTGAAAAGCTTCATTTTCAGATCTGCCTGAAATTATTTTATTTTTCCTTGATTTTTTTGGAATTGCCAGTAAACTGAAAAATCCATTATTCGCCTAGCTTTATTCACTGGCTTAGATTTGATATGGGGGTAACTGGCGAGTTTGTTTATTTATACATGTATTTTTAAAAGGTTGTGAAGGGTGTCCAGAGTGTTCGATGGGTGCTTTTTAACAAAGAGTAGCAAACAGCTAAATTAATAAATATCAAGCCAAAAGCTTGGGATGTAATGAGATTCCTGAGACACACTGAAGCAAAATGTCTGTAGCTTAGGGATAAGATAGATAGATAATGTGGGTGAAACTCATCCCTGTGCAAAAAGCCAGCACTATGCCTCTCTAAAGTTCCATTCAAGACCTCAAAAGATGATTGAAATGGTGGAAATGGTGCACAGGCTTTGTGCTGACTCTCTGCTCTGAGCCAAATCTCACACATCTCAACACTACAGCCAGCAGGGCTCCTGGGTTCAGTTTGTGTTTCAGGCAAAAGAGCCGGACCCATCTTTATTTTTCCTTTTTGCTGAACTGGCTCGCTCATCCCCAAGTGTTTCCCCCATTGAACCATCTGAAGATCCTCCACTGGCAATTCTGCATGAGCTCTGACCTGGGCAGAGCGAAGAGGGGCTCATCCTTCCTCCCACACAACTTTTCATTATCCTGCTGATGTGCCACTCAAAGCAGCTGCCAGCCTCCTGCATTTTTGCTCCCAGTCCTCCTCCCACCATTTTACTGTATGTGGTTGTAGCTCTGGGTTTATATGGAAATGCAAGCANTTATAAAAAAAAAGTCCTCCTCCCACCATTTTACTGTATGTGGTTGTAGCTCTGGGTTTATATGGAAATGCAAGCAAGTGAAAGACTAACGAGGGCCGAGTGCAAACCTGTGTCCTAAGGAAGAGGGCTCTGTTATCACTAAGAACATAAGAATGGCCATACTGGGGCAGACTAATGGTCCATCCAGCCCAGTATCCCGTCCTCTGACAGTGGCCAATGCCAGGTGCCCCAGCGGGAATGAACAGACCAGGCAATCACCAAGTGATTATCCCCTCTCCCAGCCTCTGGCAAACAGAGGCTAGGGACACCACCCCTGCCCATTCTGGCTAATAGCCATTGATGGACCTATCCTCCATCAATTTACCTTGTTCTTTTTTGAACCCTGTTATAGTCTTGGCCTTCACAACATCCTCTGGCAAAGAGTTCCACAGGTTGACTGTGCGTTGGTGTGAAAAAATACTTCCTTTTGTTTGTTTCAAACCTGCTGCCTATTAATTTCATTTGGTGACCCCTAGTTCTTGTATTATGAGGCGCAAATAACACTTCCTTATTTACTTTCTCCACACCATCGTGATTTTATAGATCTCAATCATATTCCCCCTTAGTCGTCTCTTTTCCAAGTCCCAATTTTATTAATCTCTCCTCATACGGAAGCCGTTCCATACCCCTAATCATTTTTGTTGCCCTTTTCTGTACCTTTTCCAATTTCAATATATCTTTTTTGAGAAAGGGCAACCACATCTGCATGCAGTATTCAAGGTGTGGGCGTACTATGGATTCATATAGAGGCAATATGATGTTTTCTGTCTTATTATCTATCCCTTTCCTAATGGTTACTAACAATCTCGTTGCTTTTTTGACTGTTGCTGCACATTGAGCAGATGTTTTCAGAGAACCATCCATGATCACTCCAAGATATCTTTCTTGGGTGGTAACAGCTAATTTAGACCTCATCAATTTTATATGTATAGTTGGGATTATGTTTTCCAATGTGCATTACTTTGCATTTATCAACACTGAATTTCATCTGCCATTTTGTTGTCCAGTCATTCAGTTTTATGAGATCCCTTTGTAACTCTGCTTTGGACTTAACTAACTTGAGTAGTTTTGTATCATCTGCAAATTTTGCCACCTCACTGTTTACCCCTTTTTCCAGATCATTTATGAATATGTTGAATAGTACTGGTCCCTGTACAGACCGCTGCGGGACACGACTATTTACCTCTCTACATTCTGAAAACTGACCATTTATTCCTGCCCTTTGTTTCCTATCTCTTAACCAGTTACCGATCCATGAGAGGACCTTCCCTGTTATCCCATGACAGCTTACTTTGCTTAAGAGCCTTTGGTGAGGGACCTTGTCAAAGGCTCTCTGAAAATCTAAGTACACTATATCCACTGGATCACCCTTGTCAGGGCCGGCTCTACGATTTTTGCCGCCCCAAGCAAAAAAAAAAGCCGCTTGGACTGCCGCCCGAACTTCCGAAGCAAAAAAAAAAGAAGCCGCCCGGACTGTGCTGCCCCAAGAATGGACGGAATGCCGCCCCAGGCACGTGCTTCCTCCGCTGGTGCCTGGAGCCGGCCCTGACCCTTGTCCACATGCTTGTTGACCCCCTCAAAGAATTCTAGTAGATTGGTGAGGCATGATTTCCCTTTACAAAAACCATGTTGACTCTTCCTCAACAAATCATGCTCATCGATGTGTCTGACAATTCTCTTCTTTACTATAGTTTCAGCCAGTTTTCCTGGTACTGAAATTAGGCTTACCAGCCTCCTCCTTGCAGTCTCCATTCACTGTCAATTAAGTAATCCAGCTGCACTCATGGCAGCAGTCACTCCTCATACTGTCGGTGGGCACTGTCTGTACCGAACACACCATTGCCTAGGCTTACACAATCCAAAGGCTTCCTCCATTGGTGGTAGCAGCCGGACCCATCGCCACTGCGTGTGTGAGAGAGAGGGCTGCTTCTCATTAGCAGGTGAAAGTATCCCTAATCAAATAGAGGATGATATTTGACACTAATAATTTTAGAGGCTGAGGAGGCTGGTAAATTTCTCATTGTGCTGCAGGGGCGAAAAGGAGAAGGCTAGTACAGATGTGGTCCATTTCTGCAGCAGACGGGCTCCCCCATTACAGACAGCATGCTCTGGTATTCACACACAACCCACTATACACATGAGCCTCAGTGCAAATGGCATAAGCTACACTGGTTCCTTAATGCAACTCCTGTGTTTGCTGATGCTCTGTTCCCTGCCACATCTCTCAGCGTTCAGAACATTTAGCTAATCAGAGCTACTTCAGTGACAATAACTTAGGCCTGGGTGAACACAGGAGGCCCTGAGGATACTAGGGTGGCCAGATGTCCCGATTTTATAGGGACAGTCCCGATTTTTGGGTCTTTTTCTTATATAGGCTCCTATTACCCTCCATCCCCTGTCCTGATTTTTGCTGTCTGGTCACCCTAGAGGACACCTTCCCCCAGACAACAGATGAAAGGGGGAGCTCTCCAATAGGACTGATTTCTCTTGCTTTCTTTGCCTTTTGCGTCCGTGCCCTGCAGGGAAGTTGGGGGTGCTTCTGAGCAAGAGGAGGCTGCACAGAAGCCTCGTCTCAGAACATTCAGCGATCGCATGTTTCTTAGCTCCTCCGAGCTTCTGACATTTTATCCTCCCCACTCCTTATTTCCTGCAACTGGCTGCACCATGCGTCCACCAGCCTCCGGTGGGGTTTGCCAATGGGCACGTCTACGCTGCAATCGCAGGTGTGATTGCAGCTCAGGTAGGCACTCCCAGGAGAGCTGTAATCTAGCTAGCAGGGCTAAAAATACCAGTGAAGATGCAGCGGTGTAGACAGTAGCAACCCGCCTAGACCTCTGTGTCCCATGCCCTCGCATCTTCACTTCTATTGTTAGCCGTGCTAGCTAGATCGAACCTAGTGCAGGTATGGTTACCAGAGCTGCAATGACATCTCCGACTGCTGCACAGACATACCCTATGTCCATCCTCTGGTTCCCAACAGTGTGAATCATGCTGTGTCCCAGCCCGCACAAGAAAGCACTGCAGCTTCAGATTAACCAGCCTGACATCAACACACCTGCAGGTGGGCAGACATCTATCTTCTCACCCCTGGTAGTTATTCCTATGACTAGGGCTCTACCAAATTCACAGCCATGAACAACACGTCACAGACCTTGAAATCTGGTCTTTTGTGTGCTTTTACCCTCTACTCTACAGATTTCATGGGGGACACCAGCGTTTCTCAAGTTGGGTGTCCTGACCCAAAAAGGAGTTGCGGGGGGTCACAAAGTTATTTTAGGGGGGTCGTGGTATTGCCACCCTTACTTCTGCGCTGCCTTCAGGGCTGGGCAGCCAGAGAGCGGCGGCTGTTGGCCGGGCGCCCAGCTCTGAAGGCAGCGCCCTGCCAGCAGCAGTGCAAAAGTAAGGGTGGCAATACCAGACCAGGCCACCCTTACTTCTGTGCTGCTGCTAGCAGTGGTTCTGCCTTCAGAGCTGGGCACCCGGCCAACAGCCACCACTCTCCAGCTGCCCAGCTCTGAAGGCAGCTCAGAAGTAAGGGTAGCATTACCACA
>QXTE01000070.1:6873992-6998047 GCA_003942145.1 Platysternon megacephalum
ACACACAATTCCTTTTTGGGTCAGGACCCCTACAATTACGACACCGTGAAATTTACTGAAAACATGAAATTTACTATTTTTAAAATCTTATGACCATGAAATTGACCAAAATGGACCGTGAATTTGGTAGGGCCCTTACCTATGACTAAGCAACCACCCAAGGAGGAATCCAGCATCATGGCCCACAGCATCCCAGGGACGGGATTTCCAAAACCTTGGTTGCACGGTCCATTTTGCAGGCGCTGGTGCCCTCTGCAATCTGGATTCATGGTACCCCACTTTCAAATAGTGCAAATTCTACCTGTTGGACAGAACGGAGAATGCAGCTTTAAAAAAAAAAAGTCACCCTGGAAACTTGACGTGTGGCCAGGGTGAAAAAAATAAAACCTTTACTTGTCCTTTTTCCTCCTCCTTTGTGGCTTCATTAAAAGCCACATTTTTGCCAAGTGATTTCTTTTCCCTTTGGCTGCCCATGCTTTTGCTGGCTAAACAGTTTTTATTCCTCAGCATGTTCATTGAGAGCAATGAGAGCTGATACACACACGAGCGAGAGATCTCGAACCCACCATAAATTCCTTCAGCCAGCGACACTGCAGACAGCTAGCTTCAGGCGCACTTAAATATCAACTGCAAATGAGCCCTCATTTATTCAGGCCGATGCTGGTGCCTAACATGTATGGATTTGGGCTGGCAGTTACAATCACGTCTAATTGACAATAGATGGCGGGATGGTCTCATCACCACCATAATCCTCTTCAGGTGGATCTAATAACCCCGAACCTTTATCTGGGCCAGCTGAAGGGGGGGGGGGGACATTGCGCTGCCACTCTACAAGGCTCCTGGTCCCAGGCCCTTAAAGAAAAAGTGGTTTTGGTTTTTCCCTCACCTTCCCTCTGCCAGACAAACTATAACTCAGGACTGCTTCACTTCCTTCCCTGGATACATGGAACAGGATAACTGGCGTTTCAAACTACCACCCCTCTGGCCTTAAAGGGTCAGTATCCCATTACAATCTCCCTTTTACAGATGGGGAAACCAAGGCAGAGGTGAAAGAGTTTGCCCCAAGACACACGGTTATTCGGGAGCAGAACCCAGGGCACCTGCTGCGTACTCACTCCTCTATGCTACGCTTCAATAAGAGTCTTCAACAGAAATCAAACCTCAGTCCACAGGATCAAATTTAGGTCCCCACGCAACTCACTTTCCATAGAAGAGACCTGGAAAAGCAAGGCCTTGTCCGCCTTGCATACTGTCTCCTGTGCTGCCCCTCATACTTGGAAGGAGCTCCCTCTAAACAGCTGCACTCCCTGTAAACATTGGCACAACTAACTCATTCTCCTTAAAACTTTCCTTCGTTGTGGTGCCAACAAAAAGCTTGACAATGGTGAGGCTGCTGGTGTGGCAAGATCACTGTCCATCATGCTGACCAATATTGTCTCAAATGTTTCCTCGTGGTCCCCCCGATCTACCTCCCTGTATTCACCCACTGTCTTGTCTTATTCCTACATTGTAAGCTCTTTGGGCCGGGACCATCTTTTTAGCTGGCGTTTGTACAGGGCCTAGCTCAGTGGGGTCCTTTGTCCATGACTAGGACTCCTGGGCGCTATGGTGGGTAATAATTTTATTCTAAAGATCCTATGGAACATTTAGCAAGAGTAGAGGTTTGCTCTGATGTCCTTGTTCAAAACTCCCCATCCCTCACTGTTTGCTGGTTGGTTTCCAATCCCCACCCCACAGGAGGCTGTACTTCAGTGGTGCTGTATGGTGTGTACCCGCATATAATTTGTAAAGCACTTTAGGATGAAAGGAGCCATGTAAATTATTATAAACACTTCTAGGCAGTTATCTTAATCCTCTTGAGCAATCATTTAGCCAAGCTATACACATTAAATTCTTTTAATCTTCAGTCCCCCCTCCAGCCTCTTAATTCTTGTTCTCCAAGTTTCCTCCAATGTAATGATGTGTATCTAGTATCAAGGTGCCCAGAACAGTGGGCAGTATTCTACTGGGAGATACAGTCACATCTGTGCTGTACAGAGAAAAGCTATGGCTTCCGGAGTCCAGGGAACAATGTTATTTTGTATTTCAGCAGGCTACTCTCACAGTAAGGAACTACCCTGGATGAGTAAAGGTTTCAGAATCTGGCCATATGTTACTGCGGAATCTCTGTGGTCCCATCTGTACTCTATCATCTTCCCACAATTGTTCTCAACCTTCTACATAATGTGACCCCGTGCTACAACAGAGAAAAGTGTCAGGTCCATCTTCTCAATGAGCCACAAAGAAAAGGCGGCGGGCTGTGACAAGGGAAACTGGTTCCCGAGTCCATGTTGAGAACACATGTTCTGCCACGGTGGGGAAAACGGTTACGGCACGTTAGTCTTCCAACACATTTAAAACGGTGTAATGGCGGTGTAGATGGGCTCAGTCCATGCTTTAATCATGTTCTCAGATTATGCTGAGGCCTTGGGGTTCTCTCAGTAGGAGAGAATTTTGGCTCTGCTCTTTGCGGGAGAAAAGATGGTTCCCCGTCATTAGCACCACAAGACAAAGGGACTGTTTCTAAATCATCTGTTGCTCTCTAAACTCACCGCAGCTTTCTGGCTGGGTGCAGGCCACAGCTGGTGAGCCTGCAGTATGCAGAAGGGCTTGTTTGGAGCGATTACTCTGCTGTTATTGTGCTACTGTTTCAGAAATGAGCTTCCCCCAGCTTATTCTTAAAGCATTTTACCTGATTGATGCTTTAATCTCTTTGCCTCAAGCATAAATCACTTTCCACATAAAGTCTTGCTAGAAAGCTTTCATTGACTCCAATTAAAGGGAAACTCCCATAAAAGCATAACCGGCGGATGAGTGAGGCAAAGAGGGAAAGACATTTTTGCAGTCCATGAAAACCTGAGATCCACCTCCTTGCCTTTATAACTCCTCCATTTATTATCATGGAGAGGGGTTTAAGGATTTCCAAGCCAGTCTTATCTATCATGAAACCCTGCCTTCTGCCTGCTGTGTTACTCTCGAATAACCCATGGGAAGGTCATGTCCATATCAGATGTGAAGTCAGCACCATCCTTTAGAAACACTTAAACAGTCCACAGAACGATTGCTGCTCCTAAAAAGACCCTTTGTGAAAGAGCTGAGCCCAAATGGCAAACCAGACCCAAAGCGCCCTCCTTGGCTGGGGAAGTTTGTGCCTGGATTTGATCTCTGCAGGTCGTCTATCTCCAGAACAGGAAGAATCAGATCCAACCCCCTCCCCAAGCTTTGGGGAACGTCAGGTCCAAATCTCAATGCTACAGCTTAGGCCCATCTTTCCAATGGGCTGAATCCCAGCACTAAGCCCAAACAGGCCAGAACTCTGGGGTTTAGTTGCCAGCCCAGACCTGAGCTCTAGGGCTTGGGCTCCGACAACAGGACCAATCAGGATTGGTTATTTCCATCAGCCCAAAGTTGCTTTTTGGGGGAAACCACTCCTATTCCCTGGTGACGTGTTAATGAGGAACTGGCTAAGCAGCTAGGATGCGAGCGATGCTCTTCTGAGTTTATGAGGGACCCTAACAATGACTTACATAGGGAAAAAGCCGTACCTCTTTCCACTGCCCTCATAGAGCGCAGCAGCAGGGCTGGCTGTAGCAGAGAAATATGAACGGCGACAGAGTGCTATTGATCCAAAGCAATCAAACAATCAATCTGCTCGTTTTTCAGGAGGAAATGGCCCTCCAAGCTCATTGCAACCTCAACTTCCCCATAATGGCCTTGGGCCCCAGACTGCTCGGCAGGATAACCCACTTTCAGTCCCTACGATGGACCCCGCTCCATGGTAGCCCATTTTAACAGCGGAAAGTGAGAGGAAAAGTAAATGGCCTTCCCAGCCCAAGTAAAACTAAAATCTAGCAGGAGCTGGGGAGTGTTCACTCAAAGGCCTGGTCCACACTAGGGGCGGGGATCGAAATAAGATACGCGACTTCAGCTACGAGAATAGCGTAGCTGAAGTCGAAGTATCCTATTTCGAATTACGCGCGCTTAGCTCGCGTCCTCGCAGCGCGGGATCGACGTCCGCGGCTCCCCCGTCGACTCCGCAAACTCCGCTCGCCCTGCTGGAGTTCCGGAGTCGATGTGAGCGCATTCGGGGATCGATGTATCGCGTCCAGACGAGACGCGATACATCAATCCCCGCTACATCGATTTCTACCCGCCGATCCGGGCGGGTAGTGTGGACCTAGCCAAAGGCAGGGGAATAGGAACAGCACTGCTGGGAACAGGGAGATGACCTTTTCACTGGCTCCTGGGCAGTTGACAGCATGAGAAGTCTCAGCCCTGACTTCTTACAAAAGCATACTCAGGAGCGCCGCCAGCTTTTTCGCCATCCTAGGCGGCGGAAGGTCTGGCCCCCGAAATGCCGCCCCCGACAGAGGCGGCGGATGGTCCCGCCCCCAAAATACCGCCGACGACCGGGGCGCCGGCGCCCCCCAAATGTTAGCGCCCTAGGCGACCGCCTAAGTCGCCTAATGGGTTGCGCCGGCCCTGCTCATACTTGTACCTCCCTGGAGGCTCATCTCAGGACTTTGCAAATATTAATTAAGCATCACGACAAAAAGTGGATCCACGACTTGGCCAAGGTGAAAGACCTGCATCCAGGGGCTGGCAGGTTCACCTGGGGAAAGCAGAACAGACCAGAGGGTTGGTCTCCTATCAGGACATGCTCCACCCTTTTAAAGTCCTAATCCACCCTCACCTGTCCCAGCCCAGAAACCTTCTCCTCCCTGGCAGAATGCCCCAAGAGCAAAGCAAACTCCTTAACCAATAACCAGGCCCTCAATGAGTTCCGGGAGAGGGGAGGAAAGAGGAGGAGACTCGGTTCTGCGAGGTAGAAGCCACGTCTTACTCTGCTTCTTAAAGTGTTGCATAGATTCTGGAGCAATGTACTGCACATGCTGATTATTAACAAACCAGAGAAAATATCCAGGCTTCTCCTATTTTGCATTTTAGGCACACGGGCAGAGAAGACTGGGTCACAATATGGGGCTGGCCGTCCAGAGACATGACTTCGGTCCCTGAGTCTGGGCTCTGCCCTAGAGGTAGCTGTAGTCTAATGGACTGAGCATGGGGAGATGAGTCCGCATGATCTAGATTCTGCTATTGACTCATCTTGGACAACTCATTTTCTTGCTCTATACTTCATTTTCCCTCCTCTAGCTAGTGAGGATCACGACCCTTGCACCCTCCCTTTGTAACGTGCTTGTAGAGCGATGGATACAAAATGCAGTGTCCTTCTGGCTCAGTTCCACACTCTAGACTCAGCCAGCGCAGGCAGCAAAGTCTACAGAATAGCTGGTACGCAGCTGGGTTGGATGGAGCCGCAGGCTTTGATGGGCTGGGTACTCTCTGTTGTGCACAGTCTGATAGTTGCATCACTGCACATTTGCGCTGATGAGGTTACAGTCGCTGTTGTGTGTTTCTAAATGATACGAGTAGGCACTGGGGGAAACGAGAGGAAAACGACGCCATTACAAAAATAAGGAAGGAGACGGGTGGCACTTGAAAAAGGTGGGTTTTTTACCCACGAAAGCTTATGCCCAAATAAATCTGTTAGTCTTTAAGGTGCCACCGGACTCCTCGTTGTTTTTGTGGATACAGACTAATCCGGCTACCCCTCTGATACTAAGCAATTACAAAACAACAAACCAGATGGATCTTCCCTTCTCTTCTCTTCTCCCTTCTCCCCTCTTTTCACTCTGCTGCTACCCTGTGAACAGCACAGCTCACTAGTAAGTGATAGGAGTGTACCATCAGAGGGATATAGGGGATGCAGCCGGCAGAGGGACGGGTACAGTAACTCTTCACTTAACATTGTAGTTATGTTCCTGAAATATGCAACTTTAAGTGAAACAATGTTAAACGAATCCAATTTTCCCATAAGATTTAATGTAAATGCGGGGGGGTTAGGTTCCAAGGAAATGTTTGGGGGGCAGACAAAAGGCATTATACTGTACAGTACAGTACTGTACTGTGGTTGGGAAGTGCCCCTGGCTTACCCCACACAGGCACAGCCCACTGCAGGCAAGGACGCTAGGAAACACCTTTGCAGCAGTGGCAGCTTCCCCGGAGAAGAACAGGCTCGGACTTTGCCGGGAATGCTTCAGGCCCGCCTCTTCCTGTCCCCACTCCACTCCAGGCCCACCTCTTCCCACTCTACCTCCTCTCCGGAGGACGCCACATCACTCCCCCCCAAAGTCCTAAGCGCCGCTAAACAGCTGTTTGGCGGCGCTTAGGACTTTCTGGGAGGGAGGGGGAGGAGCGGAGATGCAGCGCTTCCCCGCTCCTGCCCCTCCCTCCCAGAAAGTCCTAAGCGCGAAGTGCTGGGAGGGAGGGGGAGGAACGGAGAAGCCCTGCGTCTCCACTCCTCCCCCTCCCTCCCAGAAAGTCCTAAACGCCGCTAAACAGTGGGGGAAGCGCTGGGAGGGAGGGGGAGGAGGCGGAGAAGCAGCACTTGTGCAATGCTCCCTTGTAAAGTCGCTGCTCTTCCACAGAATCTTACAAGCAGGCAGCCAAAGGACGTTATAAGGGAGCATTGCACAACTTTAAAGGAGCATGTTCCCTAATTGAGCAGGGACATAACACTGAAACAACGTTAAGCGGGACAACGTTAAATGAGGAGTTACTGTAATATGGAAACAGATAGACCTGGCTATCATCTATCTAACTCTGCTTTAGTTGAATCTAGATGGCTAGGGGACTCTTTGGCCATGATTCTCAATGGTACTTAGTCACATGCACAGAGTTAAGCATGTGAGCATTCCTGTTGAAGTCAAAGGGGTATTGGATACCATGGTGATAGGCAGATGCTTAAAGTTACACACATGCTCATTGGCTTAAAGTTACACACGTGCTTAAGAACCTTCCTGAATTGGGGCTTCTGATATCATGGAAACAGGCAGATCAGAAATAGGATAGAATTGTTGGAAAGAAAAACAATCCGTCATTTTTGAACTGTCCATGGTTGCATTTGTGCTCCCACAGGAATGACAGCCTCACAGCCTAAGAAACATTGTCTTCAGCCATTCAGAGAGCCTCCCACTTGTAGGTGATGGGAAATCCACCTGACATCTAAGACTTAACCAGGGATAAGCGGCTGGGGCTTAATGCTCCACAGACAAGATCTGCAGCGTCCGAATCATGTTTGCACAGCCAATCCTTGCTGCCCCAGATCAATGTATCGGTTTCCAATTAGGTTAATGGGACTGCAATAACTTCAAAGCAACCCCGAATCAATTCCAAGAGCCAGCTCTGCTACCTGCATGCTAGACAAAAGGCAGGCTGGAGGAAGATGATCTAATATGCCATTTATTGATTAATCAGTCAAAACCAGGACTCTAATGGGCTTTTCGCATGATGGTTGATTGTGGAGAGAAGAGAAAGGGTCAATGAATGGGTCTGGGGGGACGGGTTGTGTGATGAAATAGGCAGGGAGTGGAGGGGGGAACACGGCTGGGAAGTGAGGCCTTCCCTCCACCTCGCGGTTGCAGACTTCTGCGACCAATCTAAACGGGCCGGCGATTGTCGAGAAATGAAGAATTGTGCAATGAAGACAGAAGGGAATAAATGAGATGTATCGGCTTCAAATAAAGCAGAATTGCACCTTACAGTTTACCGTGCTTGCTGCTAACCATGCTGTCCTGCTGTCATAGAAATATCCAGAGGGAAGGGGTCCCATAGCCCAGAATTAAATGGCGTTTAAAACCCTGGCACAACTAAAGTCTTCTCATAGGTCACTGGCTGTGCCCATTCCAATAATGCTCAGTAAATGCAATCGTCTGACTCTTTTCCTTATGTCTAAATTCCATTCCACGATAAGCAATAAAGCACATTAGACCTGTAAAGCAGGAAGTTACAGCACTTCTGGAGTGGTTATACCGTAAGTCACATCGCTTTTGGCCTCGTGCTTTATAACACTAGTCAAGGCACCCTATAAACGTCTCCCTGTCCCGAAGCGTGCTGCTGCATTGGCTATTATCACAGAAACCCCTCATTTAAATACAAAACATTTTGGTGTCACTAGCACTCATGAGCGTGTTCTACAACCAGCGTTCTCTACTCCCTTGTGCCGAGTGCAGTCACTTACATGGCACAAAGAGGGTGCAAAACCGCTGGAAAATACTCTCAGATCTAAACTGTAGCCTTTTGTACCCACTTTGCACACGTGTAAATGACTAAACAAAGTGCAAGGCAATGAAGGTTCAGACCCAAAAGACCACATTCATCCTGGCTGCAGCTCTGCCCAAGTCAGTGGAGATAGGGCAGGTAAGAATGTGGCTTGTAAAACGCTCCCAGAATAACCCCAACCAGCACTCCATTTGAGACCATCATCTACCTATGTTCCTTCAAGCATGTTACAATACACAGCACGAGGTGTGAACAAGAGACGAATGTGAAGGAGTCACTGATTGTACCACTTCTCTTCGGCCTTTGATGAAATATATTCTATACGAAATAGTGAGGATGGACTCAACGCTTGGAGTTCCTACAATGGGACAAACCCATTTGGTGTGAAACTGCATCAGTACATTGCAATGTAACCCGAAGACATTTTGGCATGATATCATCATACTGCATCACAAGTCACTACACAGGTATGCAAATACAAGGAATGCTGCCTCAAAATGCCATCTCTCTGGACTGCGATAATGATTTGTGGGACCCGTAAAGGATTATAAGGCATCAAGGAATGTCCTACAAAGCACAGTGCTCGCGGGCCACAGGACTGCCTTAAGAAAACTGAGACAGTCCCAAAAAAGCCTGGGCTGGGGGCTATGGATGGAAAAACACCAACCAGCTGATGTGTTTTGCAGTTCAAGCCAGAATTCTAATCCTATGCCAGTAAGAATGAACCACTGGCACGTTCCTCCTTGTTTTGTTCTCCACACTGGAAATCTGTGTGAAGCCTGCCCCCGCAGGGGAATAGAAAAACGCAATTCACACATCGCCCGGAGAACTCTTTATGGATCTTGTCTGTGATACTCACATTGTAGAGGATGTCAGTCCAGCCCTCCATGGTGATGCATTGGAAGACAGTTAGCACAGCAAACAGAATATTGTCAAAGTTGGTGATTCCATAGTTGGGGCCTGGCCAGTATTTCCTGCATGTGGTTCCATTCTCACATTGCCTGGCCGGGGGATCCTCTCCACAAGGAAAATCTCCCACCTCCTCGCCTACAGAGACAAGAGAGGTGGGGGGAGGGAAACACAGTTACTGATCAAAGACTCCCAAACATACTGGTATCACTGAGCTCTCACCAAACTGCCTCCAGGAGAAGCAGAATCTGATTCTCATTTACACTAAGGTTCCTTTATGCTACTTTGGGATCTTAAAGTGGGTGTAGCTATAATGTATGCCCACGTAAGGCCCTTTACATTGCCAGGGGTGTGTGATAGGGGCTTTAGTGACAGTGTAAATGAAAATCAGGCCCCATGTGTCCAAAAGCTACAGCTCACAACAGTGTTAGTGCCATGTTTGGGGCCCCAACTGAGCAATACCATAGCATTAATAGTCAGAGTAGACCAAGGAGATGCCCTTGATTTAAACCAGAGTGAATACTGTGATTCAGTGACATACTATAATGTGTAGAAAAGTGCTAAGTATTAACATTACTACTATTGTATTAGGTCTATAGTGTCATAGAATATCAGGGTTGGAAGGGACCTCAGGAGGTCATCTAGTCCAACCCCCTGCTCAAAGCAGGACCAATCCCCAGACAGATTTTTGCCCCAGATCCCTAAATGGCCCCCTCAAGGATTGAACTCACACCCCTGGGTTTAGCAGGCCAATGCTCAAACCACTGAGCTGTCCCTCCCCAGCAGAGTGATGATGGACAGAAACAAAAAGATTAGGAGGCAGGAGGCGGGAGGGAGAATGTTGAGGGTGTTCCAAGGGCGAGGTCATGAAGGGAGGGGCGGAGCAAAGCTAAACCCAATCCTGTGTAGTGTATGTTTACACTTCGCGAGCTGGGAATCACGCCCCAAGCTCGGGGACATACCCACGCTAGCAGGCCGAAACCAGACGTGTAGCCATGGCAGTGGGGGGGGGCCTATCAACCCCCGAGTCCGATCCCGCCCAGGAGAGGACTGACGCACTCAGACGGCTGGCCCATCCCACCGCTCACTACCTGCCCGCTAGCTTGATCAGAGCTAGTGTGGGCATGTCTACTCAAGCTGGAAATAGATCTCCAGCTTGAAGTGAAACCATACCCATAAGTACCAGGAGTGCCTAATGCCAGCGGTGAAAGTTAGGGGACCAGACAGTAGGACAGAGAGGAGAACTGAGCCCTGTAACTTCAGCAATACGGGCCAGAGGCTCATGATACCGTAGTCGGTGTAGCACAACTGAGAGCATGCGAACCTCTGGGACAGAAGGCAGTGGGTTCATGTCTCTTAGCACGTTTTGTGCTCCTCCCCAGTGCAAAGGCGGCAATGCTGAACTGCTAGCAGGGAAATATTCATCAGAGGCTCTGGGGCCAGGGCTTACCAATTCCCGCCGGGCCCATGTTGGAGAGTGTAGAGGAGGAGGCTGGCATGCCCTTGCCAATGCGACTTCTCTCATTGAAACAGGTTTTCATGTCCATGGCTGCCAAGCGCCGAACACGGAATGGACTGTCCGCCCTTGGGGACGGGACTGTCACTGTGTTACATGTTTGTACAGAGCCTAGCGCAGTGGGGGCCCGGCCTCCAGGCACCACCACAATACAAGTAATAAATGAACAACTACTACTAATGGCTGCTCTGCTGGTCCTACACAATCACTGCAGTAGTCATCCGTATTTAATTCATTTCTAAAGCGACCCTGAGTACGAAACACAGTCTCTGTTCTATGGTGGTCGTCCTCCAGCCCCACTGAAGGCGAAGGTAAAGACTTCTACCGCTCAGGAAGACCTTAGAGGATGTGTGGAAAGGGTGAGCTAGCTCATCTGAGACAAGACCAGAAATATCCACTCAGCGTCGTGAATAAGCAAAGAACGATTGATCCCCCATCCCGCTGGCTCTGAGCAAGGTCAGAAATAGCAATTTGTTGTCATGACTAAGCAAAGATCGACCACCTGCCAGGTAGACACTCAAACCCCCTCCTCTCCCACCAAAAATTAAAGTCACTTTATATCCATATTCCTCTTGATTTCCATGCTCACTGTTATCTAGAGCAGTTATTACTCTACCGCCTTGCAGTTGATGGAGAAGCTTTGGGAGCCCAGGGCTGGATTCTCAAAGTAAATAAACTCACCAGGCCACGTTTTTCATTTACACGAAGGCCCCTTTATACCACACTGCGAGGGCAGGGGCAATGAGAATCGGACTTTACTCAATCAAATTCACCGAAGGGGGAAAAAAATCAGTAATAACAATAATAAAATAATAATGAATAATAATAATGATTACACAGAAAGAAGCCTGCAGAGGAAAGTCTGGCAGCCTGGCTCTGTGGTATTTCACAATACGGTGTGTGCAAGCAACCTTTTCCCATCTCACCAGCCCCTTACTACAAGGTTTTGCCCTCAGGCTTCCGTGTGGGTCGCTTTGGCTCTTGTAATGAATGTTGAAGGGTTTACTGAGGCAAGGCAGCAAGAAGAAAGAAGAAAATAAAGTCTTTGAGGACAATTCTCCAGGGGCCCCTTGGAAAAGCACGGCTGGCTTTCTGACGTTTGGCCTTTTGTTACAACATAATCCTTTCTAAAGGCAATGAACATCTATTACTACATGTATTGATTACCTTATGAGCAGGAGACATGACAAGCAAGTCAGGTCTTCTAAAGTCCACGTGAAAAGGAGAGTGCAGGGGAGGGAATCGGAATTAGTATTCAACTTACTATTTTTTTAAAAAGTTTGCGAAGTGATGCGGCCAAATTATCATCGTTTGCATCCCAGTAATGACTTACCGGCTGCAACTGAGATTAGGGCCCCATTGTGCTAGGAGCTGTACATGCACAGTCGAGAGTAGGGCTCTGCAAATCACTGAATAGTCTTGTTTCAGACATGCTGAAATGAAGAGTTTTGACATTTCTGAAGACATTTCCTTTTTTCCCCGACAAACAATTTGGCAAAATCAGTCCAAATTCTCAAATTGTTTCAGACAACCTGAAACTGCATTGTTTGGTGAAAAAAGGGATCACAAGAAATATTTTCACGCAGCACAAGTCTAGAGTTCTTGTAACTGAATACTAGTTAATTCGAGTTTTTAAATGCTAACCTGTTTTTAAATCCATGCCACAAAGGTTTGTCCCAGGATACAACAAAACCACAAAGGTTTGCATCACAGAACAACTGTTTGGGTCAAATCTAGATTAGTTTTTTAGCAACTCAAGTTAACAATCAATCAATTAACTCAAGTTAAAAAAAACCCTCTAGTCTACACAAACTCAAAGGGAGAGACCTCAAAGAGTTCCCAATCTGATCTCAGTTATAAATCCAGGATAACACCATTGATTTCAATGGGATTATTCTGGATTTTTACACTGGTGTAACAATGCAGAATTGGTCCATAATCTCTAGTGCATGGTTCAAGGACTAGGTAGGCGTCCAAAGGAAAATTCAGAAACGGGTGTGGTGCCTTCCTATCTCAAGATGATTTTGTAGCCATAACTTCTGGAGTCCGGTAAGCAGGGAATGGTGAATGAGAATATGTGCATAAAAGAATTCTCTGTGTCAGCAACACATGAGTGCATGGAAGATAACGGAGAGTGGAAAATATATCACATATTCACTGAAAATCGCACACTAATGTGTGGGTCTGTCTTAGACTTTTGCTTGGTTTTCACCAAAACAAAAAGTGTCTTTTCCATAAACTCAGAACAGCCCATTGTGCCATATTACTAAAGCTGTGTCGATGTGAGCCATGACATTTCCATTCATATCCCATGAGCTCACTGGCTTTCTGAATTACTGCTCTTTGCTTCTTGGTTTCCATAAGAATCCCAAGTGACTGTTTCATTTGGGGACTGGGAACAAGGCCAGGCCTGAATCCCCCTAACTCCCCAGATCCCCAGCCCTACTACTGTTGCAGGGATGCAGCTCCTTGAGGAGGTTCATATTTCCACCCTGAAGTCAATGCTCAGAGCAAATGGACCTGAGCTTGTTAATGCACCTCTTCTGAGATTAGGCATTTAGGTTTAAAAAGCTGGGTTGATTAGATTAGCGAGATGCTTTGCTTTCCCTGCACACGAGGGATTCCAGATCCAGGAAACCTCGCCCGCTGCCTTTTCAGAAATGCTATTGCTCCGTTTCCGATCGGAGGGAGCGAGCGAGGAGGGGAGGAGAGGAAACTGGGTAGAATCAATTTCTGTAATTCATCTGTAGATGAACACATTAACCACGAAGCAGAGAGCTGCGTGGTGCCCTTTAACAGAGACTCCTTCATATGCTGGTACAGTGGAGGCTTTAAGGAGGTCATAACCTTCATTCTGGAGCTGGCCCTGCTTCCCTCCTGTCGAGATGCCAGATGCCATGATGTATGGTACTCACAAGCTTCTGGCTGGGCTCCCAGTTCCATACTTGAGTGCTACTCCAAGAGCAGTGCTAAGCTGGGTATGTTACATCACATGCCACAAACAGGGCTCAGCCTTCCGCTTGGCCTAGAGATCTGTCAGTCATAACATCATCGTGATGTTGTACCCCAAGATGGCTCCCAAGTGACCATGAATGGGACTGTGGCTTTTTTTTAAAAGAAGCTACAAACATTAAATGGAAAAAACCCCAGCAACTACCTAACACTTTCCCTCCTTTGCCCCACCCACCGAACCCGTCATGTCAGTGAGGAAAAGGCTGAGAATTATTAAGTGCCAAGGGCATAAAGAAGAGTATTACGTGATGCTTAGACCAACACTTGATCACTTGAACCTTCTGTTCCCTGGGCCCCCTGGTTCTCACCTCTCCCCATCTCCAGTCTACCGCAAAACACCACCACTCTAGCCATCTTCTTTATCCAGGGCTCTCCCCTCCTCACACTCAGTCTCCTAGTGTAACCCACCAGTGTAGACGTGTTACAGGTCTCCCTCTATTCTGATCCACCTAGGATGTGAGTTGTTACAGCTCCCCCATAGGGAGCGTTGGCTCTTTAGCCACTCATGATTTCCACTCTGGAGGTCCCCAGTTCAAGCCCCAGTGTGTCAGCCCAGATGGCGGCTCTCTCACTACCACATCAGATCATCCTCCTCACCTGCGAGGCCCCAAACAGTCTGACTCCCACCTGTGTCTCTGCTCCCATATTCTTGCAATCATCTGTCATCTCCCCAACTGCATCCCCTCAGTCACCCTGGAGAGCTAGGGCCAGACTGTCCGCGGCCCTGACCCCATGCTGCCACTTGCGCGCCAGTCATTCCCAGGCGGATTCAGGAGCTTTTCACACTCCGTTTGCACTGGCATAAATGACTCCACAAGGGAATGGAGAAACCGGCCCCTGAAACCTCATCCCCATTTCTACCACGTGAGCTGCAGGGTGAGCTTGGGCAAATTACTTCCCTTCTCTGTGCCTCTATTTCCCCAGCTAGAAAATGGGGGTAAAATAGGAACAATCCCAGCTGTGATCTAGCGCTTCTCATCAGGAGATCCCAAAGCACCTTACCCAGAAGGTCAGTATCATTACTCCCATTTTACAGATGGGGAACAGACACAAAGGGAAGTGATTTGCCTGAGGTCAGCCAGTCACACACTGACAGAGCAGGGAATAGAAATCGTGTCTCCTGAGTCCCAGTCCAGTGCTCTAACCACTAGGGAACACTGCCTCCCATGCTACTGCTCAGTGGCCTTGTGCGTGTGTTCGATGGAAGTTATTTCTGAGCCCAGAACAGAGCTGAAAGCCCCACATCATTCAATGGCCAGGCAGCCTTTTTAAACCTATTTAAATAGCTACCCAGCTCACTGGGGGGTGGGGGGGGGGTTGTAAGGATCATTTAACTAATAGCCGTAAAGCTCTTTGAAAAGGCAAAGCTCTACATAACTGCTTACACTGCCGTCTGCGCTTGGGAAAGATCTTCCACTCCCTGTCCAGCAATATTGTTATTACCCATTTGAATTGTGGTAGCATCTCTGAGCCCTAGTCCTGGACCAGAACCCCATTGGGCTCTTGTATAAACACAGAACAAAAAGACAGGCAGCCCCTTCCCCCCCAAGAGCTGTTCATTTAAATAGCTCTCTTCCCCTCCTACAAATCCTTTCTTAAAATCCATTTCTGCCAGGAATCGTCTTGCTTTCCTCTGGAGTCAGCTCTCTGCAAACCCCCTTACCTGGATCATTGTGCCAGGTGTCGCTTACCTTACACAGTAAGTGCCCGGGACAAGAAAAGTATCTCACTCTGGGTTTGCAAGGTGCTATTGTAACAGAGTTTTTACAGAACTGCCAAGGGCCTCCCAGAGCACTGGATGGGACACTCTTTTATTACAGTTCGTATAAATCTAAATAAATAAATGCAACGGATGGTTAATGATAATCACTGAAAAGGTTTTTTAGCTTGCAAGCTCCTTGGGGTAGGAACTCTTTCCTGTGTGATTCCACACCACCTAATACAACTGGGCACCATGTTAATGAAAAGATTATAAACTGACGGGGAGGGTGGGGAGGGGAGAAGAACACGTTCTGCGTTTTTTACAGTTAAATTGCACCTCAAGCGGCTATTCTGATGTTGCACCTGCCCTTAGTTAAGGGTCTCTGGGTGTCCGGGCCCTACTCCTCTATTTTCTGGGGTTTATTACACAGCGGCAGGTAGACACGTGTCATTTTCACTGCAGGGTCCAATTTCCCATTTCCAGGTCGCAACGTTTCTTATGGCAATTGCCAGGTTTTATCTTTATCCTTTATCTGGCCTTTTATTAACATGCTGTGAGGGCTCTCTCTCTCTCTAACCACAGGTGCCGCATTGCTGATCGGACTGCGTGTAATGGCAGGGCTGCCCCGGGGGACTATGGAGTCAGTGCAGCAGATGGGAGGGGTCAGTGTGTAGACACTTAGAATCATCGAATATCAGGGTTGGAAGGGACCTCAGGAGGTCATCTAGTCCCACCCCCTGCTCAAAGCAGGACCTAATCCCCAACACAGTTGGGGATTTTCACAGTGCTAGCTGTGAGCACTCCGCCCGGACACGGGGTATGCTGTGCAGACTGTACACTCTGTAACAGAGCATCCTAAGGGCCCAGCCATGTCGCCCTTACAAAACACTGTTACTTAAACATCCCCGGACATGCTCCAGCAGCCTGCATCACACTCTTCCCAAACCCCACGCAATTGCTTCCCTAGCCACCTCCTTCTTAGGCCTCTCTGTTTCCTACATGCCCCACCTGAAAGACTGTGGTCATGCCATAGATTCCTCCTTCCTCTCATCTGCCATAGCCCCTCATTCTTCCCCCTCCTTCTCATCTTCGGCCTGCTCGCACTCTACTCCCTCCTTCATCTCTCCCTCAGCCGGGTTCTGAACCATCCCTCTGGACCTTTCTTCCTCTCTGACTGATTTTACCATCTGTCCCGGTCTCTCCTCATTCACAGGGACTTCAACCATCACACTGATGGCCAGTCATAGCTAGCGGCCTTCCAGTTCCTCTTTCTCACCAGCTCTGGACTGTCCCTCCCACTCACCTTCACGGTCACACCCTTGGCCTGCCCTTCTCAAAGCTCCGTCCAAGTTCTGACTTCCCTCTCTGTGAAGTCCTTCACCCCGTCCCCTCCTCTCAGAATTTTCATTTGTCTCTCTGCTCGCCATCTGTCCCAACCCATGCTTCATGCTATGGTGTTGTCTCTTACCCCAGCAACCTCTAGAGATCTCACAAATAAACAGCTGCACATCAGAACCCCAATCATCTTGAAATCAAAAGTCACTGCATCCAGCCAGCGCCATGAGTGCCTGGTTGCCAGTTACAATGCAAAAGTGACACACACACACACACACACACACAAACTGAGGGCCTGAGCTGCCTCTTACACACGCTGGTGTAAACTGGGAGTAAATCCATCCAAGCCAATGGAGCTACAGTGCTGTAAATGAGAGGAGAATCTATCGGGTTGCCAGTGCGCATGTGTGCACCCAGGCGTTCTGAGGCACTGAGAGAAAGTGGGCAGGGAGGGAGAGAAGGAGTGGAAGGGGAAAAAAGAAAACAGAGCAGGAGGGAGAAAGGGGTCTAATATAGAAGGCTGTGGTGTAATCAGCTAGAAGAAAGCCAGAAAACACTGAGAGGAAAATAAGAATCAGAAAACTAACTTGAATGGAAAAGAGAAATTAAAGAAGACTGAATGAACGTAGAGACAAAAACTGGAAATTGTATTCATCATCAAATGTTATGCACAAATTCGCCTGGAAAAAACAGAAACAGGCTCAGTACACAACAGTTTAGGACAGGAAGTGAAGAGTACTGGGCCAGTGAAGCTGCACAGACTTATAGCAGCAGAAAACTGGGCCCACTACATCCAAGTCAAACTGCAGGGTGAATAAGGGAGACAGAAGGTAATTATGCCAGCTGGAATTTTGCCAGGATAGCTCTGGGTCAAGGGGTCATCACTAGACAAGCTCCTGGACTTTGGCTTTAAGTCTCATCCCAAAAAACCCTGTGGAATTCAATCTTTCTTACGTAGGTCACTTCTCTGAGAGACAACACTAGGCCCTCAAACGGATAACGTGTGCCCTGGTGACTTACTGAGAGAACAGCAGCAGCTCAATCTCACCTGTTTCGTTCGAGAAGCAGGTTTTATGAAACTTCCCCATGTAGAACTCCAGCCCAATGATGGCGAACATCACAATAGCAAAGAAGAGAAGCAGCCCAATCTGGAGCAAGGGCACCATGGCCTTCATGATGGACTTGAGGACAACCTGCAAACCTGTAGGAAGCAAAGAAATTATTGTAGTCAGTGACCGGAGGAAAAGAAGGGTTTTTTGGAGGGCAGGGGAGTTTGGATTTTTAATAAAATGCTCTGGATTGGCAATGTCCTGCAACGCCTCTTTCTTCTAGGTCATTGATTCAAAGCTCTCCCTGCTCAGTAAGGATTAAGGCTCCGAACCAGATCCCATCAAAATCTTCCAATTAGCATCAGTGGGAGCCAGGCCAGGTCCTAAAAGCTGTTCAGTGGCTCATGTGAAACATGCTGGTGGTCTCAACCCAGTGCCCAGAGCATGGGTCCAAATACCAAAAAAACTACTGCCACAATTGGCGTGAATTTAGCACTCTCGTTTCCCACAGAGGCCAAGGAGTCAGTGGGTCAGAGAGAGCATCGTGGCAAGTCATAGCCACTGGGCCAGGTGGAGAAACGCAAGAATGCTTTACAGCCTGGTAGTTAGTGCACTCGCCGGGGAGGTGGGAGACCCAACTTCAAGGCCCTACTCCAGAGACTATAATTATTGATAAAACGTGGAACAGCTTCAAGAGGGGAGTTTGAGAAAGCCTGATACTAGAATATCCCATTGCCAAGTGTGCAAGTTTAAATGCCTGCTCTACATCAGACAGAGAGGGGAACTGAACCTGTGTCTCCCACATCCCCACTGACTGCCCTAACCTGGGGGCTAAAGCTTATAAAGGGAGCCAACATCGTCACCACCTAGGGTGACCAGACAGCAAATGTAAAAAATCGGGACAGGGGGTCGGGGGTAATAGGAGCCTATATAAGAAAATGACCCAAAAATCAGGACTGTCCCTATAAAATTGGGACATCTGGTCACCCTATCACCACCACCACTGCCGCCTTCTCCTATCCCCTCCCCTGTCATTTGTAGGACTCCTTTCCTTTGCTTCTGACAAAAACCTGAAAAATCAAAACAGAATTTTTGCGGGTCCAAATAAAACGTTTTTGACGTTACCGACATACGTAGACTTTTTCAGGTTGGTTGAAACGATTCGGCAAACTCCACGCAAATTTGCAAATCATTTCAGTCAACCCCAAGTGCATTTTTCAGTGACTAAATGATTAGTCGGAAAAAATTTTGCCCTGCTTTAAGCGAGACCCATTTATAAACAAAACGGCAGTGGTGTCACCACACCTAGCGTACTCATCTTGTGGCTAACCAGAGGCCTGCAATCTCTGGGGCTTCCAATCTTGGGCCTTTTCACCAGCACTCAAATTCAGTTTCAATTAAAACAGGGGAGAAAAGAGGAGAAGGCAAAGAGATAAAGGTGTCAGATAATTTTATGCCAATGTGCATAAGGAAAGCAATGCCCTGTTAATCACCTGTTTAAAGCTACCTTGGCTGTGGGGCCCACACTGGGGCAATGGGAATAAAGGATCATCCTTGCCCCACTGCCTTGTAAAACTTAAGGGAGGTCAACACAGAAGGGCACAGAAAAACACTCATCTGGGCTGGGAACAAATACAGACACATGGAGAGAGCATCTTAGGACATCCTACAGTATATCTAAGGACTGTGTGTGTATTGCAGGGGGGAAGAATTATAAAGCTCTCAGGTGCCAAAGCAGCCTTTAAATTGTATAGCAGAGCTATAGTATGTCTTAAATCTATGGCAGGGGCGGCCAACCTGAGCCTGAGACGGAGCCAGAATTTACCAATGTACATTGTCAAAGAGCCACAGTAATACGTGAGCAGCCCCTGTCAGCTTCCCCCCGCCCCCACTCCCAGCGCCTCCCACCCACCAGCAGCCCCGCCGATCAGCGCCTCCCCTTCCCTCCCGATCAGCTGTTTCGTGGTGTGCAGGAGGCTGGGTGGGGGGGGGAGGGAGGAGCGAGGGCAGGCTCAGGGGAGGGGCGGGAAGGGGTGGAGTGGGGGCAGGGCCTGNGCCTGAGACGGAGCCAGAATTTACCAATGTACATTGCCGAAGAGCCACAGTAATACGCCCCTCCCCCCAGTGCCTCCAAACCACCAGCAGCCCACCGATCAGCGCCTCCCCTTCCCTCCCGATCAGCTGTTTCATGGTGTGCAGGAGGCTGGGGGGGGGGGGGGGGGGGGGTGGGAGGGGGGGGGGCAGAGCCAGGGGCTGAGCAGTGAGCACCCCCCGGCACATTGGAAAGTTGGCGCCTGTGGCTCCAGCCCCAGACTTGGTGCCTGTACAAGGAGCCGCCTATTAACCTCTGAAGAGCCGCATGTGGCTCCGGAGTCCCAGGTTGGCCACCCCTGATCTATGGTATCGCACTGGTCTATAGTTACGACTCTGCTCAAGGGGCGGAAGAGTTGCGGCTGGCTGGATTAAGTTGAATGTCTGTTTTCATAAGGCATAAGTGCAGGGCCGGCTCCAGGCACCAGCTGAACAAGCAGGTGCTTGGGGCGGCCACTCGGGAGAGGGGCGGCACGTCCAGGTATTCGGCGGCAATTCGGCGGAGGGTCCCTCACTCCCGCTCGGAGCGAAGGACCTCCCGCCGAATTGCCGCCGCAGATCGCGATCGCGGCTTTTTTTTNTCTGCTCAAGGGGCGGATTAAGTTGAATGTCTGTTTTCATAAGGCATAAGTGCCCATGAAACAAAACGTGGCAATTTTCTCGTATGTAAATATCAAAATGGGAGATTCTCTCCCACCAGATAATCCGTTTTAGAAAGCTGGCTGGGGCTCTAGTATTCCATGGAAGGGTGTAATGTTGTGGTTATAGTGAGGTGAAATTCGCCCCTATGCAGACAGACAGCACACAGCCTCTGTGCCACGGAAGTCCCACTCACACTCTGGACTTAAGTGGTGCATACTCCTTGTGCTGATCTCTCTGCTCAGGGATGCCTTTATGCAATGGAGAGGGTGAGTTGTTCTCCTTTAAGAAACTCTCATATCTGTGATCTCACCCTCCCTGCGGTTCCTATATGGGATCATGGTTATTTTATTCAACTTGCTTTGGTTTTTCATATGAATTTCATGCTAGAGAAAGGTGCCGGATTTACAGCCCTGGGGAGTGGAAGCTGCTCTTTATCCACCCACAGCATGGGCAATGGCAGGACAATCCTTCCCCACACTGTCAATGCACCTCACGAGTGGGCTGGGAAGAAGGGTCAGTCAATGGCCTTGTGGATAAAGCCCTAGACTGGGATGTAGGAGACATGAGTTCCAGTCCCAGCTCTGATTTATCAAGTGATCTTAGACAAGTCATTTCAGCTTAGTTTCCCCTCCAATGCTTTATCCTGTCTATTTACATGGCCTTGTACACTCAAAAAGCACTTGTTGGTTGGTGCTTAACAGATCAAGGGCATTTCCCTATGACTATTAATTTCAAATACATATTAATAAATAAATGCCAGCTTGTCACAAGCCAAGCCCCTTCCTTCTGGATGGGAAATGCCTATGTAATCTGTGCTCCCAAAAGGACACTGCTGTCTCAAGTTTCCAGCATCGGAAGCTCATTCCTCATCAGCTCTGCACAGCCCCTGGTGTTTTGGCTGCAAGAAACCATCTCTGGAGCAGAGCTGAAACACCAGGCTGCTGTTTGTACACCAGGCTGCTGTTTGTGAGGAGGAGAAGGATGCTAATGAGTTAATCCGGATGAACAGCTGAGCTTCATGTGAGTGCATCCCATTTAAAAAGGAAACAATTTCCTCTGCCTCATGCTGCATGGAAAATGCTTCAGTTCCAAATTCAGAAAGGGAAAAATGAACAGGTATCACTAGGAGTCCCCTGTATTTCTACAGTGCCCCTCACCAGAGCATCTGGGCACGTCAGACTAACACAAAGTATCAAGTTGCCTGTGGTGAAACCCTGATTATAGAGACTGTCCCTTTATCTGCCTTGCCCTTTCCTGGTGTTACTTACAGGCCTGAGTAACATGGGAGGCCAGACCCATATTTGGTGTTAACTGCCCTAGCTCCAGCTAAAGATCTCCCTTGGGAATTGTAGCACTGCGGGGCCAGAAGCGTGGCAAACCTGGCACCTGGCAGTGCTTGGAGTACAGCTCAAGCCCCAGAGTGAAGAAGTCTCAAGCACCAAATCTGTGACGTTCCAATCCTGAGGCCTAATGTGGTAGCACTTTGCACTCCCTTTGCATAGGTGTAAATGCTGACACACAACACAGAGCAATGGAAAATCAGGTCCCAGGCATGGAAATCCAGGGCAGGGCACCCCAGCGCGATAGGAAGCAGGGGGAAGACTATATAGTCCAGAGGACACAGACCCCAAAGGCCAGGGGCCCTCGCTGACCATGACAATGATGTTGCAATGGTTCTCGTTACACTCACTTGGGATTCCTGACACCAACTTCAAAGGTCTCAATACCCGAACAGCTCGCAGGGTTCGTAGGTCAAAATCAGTCCCAGCGGTGGCTAGAATCCTGATTTAAGACAAAAAGGGGCGGGTGTGGGGAAAGGTGAGAAAGAGAGAGAAACTGAATTAAATGTGAGTTTTCCAAAATACAAATAAATGAAGCATGATAACAAATTCAGGCCACCTAGGACTTTATGGTGGTCATTACACTGCATTCAGTAGCCAGTGAAAACATACAATGCATATCTGCCTGCTCCTGAGTCACATATCCCTACTACTCGAGCTAAAGGAAAATCTCCATTAGCTCTCTGCAATACAGAGCCTATGACACACAGTTGAGCAGTTCTGATTCTATCCAGTAAAGAGGAGTGTCCCATGTACACAGACACACAAATACTGGTGCATTTATATAACGCAAGCTTTGCTCTTTTTTTTTAATGTTTTTTACATCTGATTTTGATGTTTTCCATTTAATCTTGAACAATTTTACCCCCTTCAGTTACTTGATTTCAAAATTATTAACTTAGCCTTCTGGAGTCGCCTGCCTTGCTCTTTAGGAGATTGCTGAGTCACCCCCACAAGATCCTGGGTGTGGGGAGGAATTCACACAGCACACAACCTTGAATTTTGAAAATTTCCAAGTATGAAGAAGTTCAGCCACCTCTATAATTGGTCCCAAAATCAGAAGGCTAGAGGAATTATGAAAAAAAATTCTAACTTTTCTCACCCACTCCCCATCGCACCAAAAAACCCCTCCAAATTCAGACTGTTGATGACATTTTGAAATTTGCTCAGTCCTCACAGTTGGGGTCATATTTTCCAGAGCTCAGCTCCTATCGTGCACCTAGTATGAAATGTGAATCTAATAGGGCTCTTTTGAAAACTGGCCCCCAGTGTCCAGAAATCTGCAGGTCAATTACATCTTCGGCTGATGGTCTCTATCTCTACCTACCGCACCAACTCCAGATGGAACCAACTATAGAGTTGGTTGAAATTTTTCAAATTCTGAAATTTCAATTGAATTTCAAAATTCGGGGAGGGGAGAAAATATAAGTTGATGGAGGGGATGGTATGATGGGATAGCCTAATTTTGGCAATTAATTGATCTTTGACTATTAGCGGTAAATATGCCCAACGGCCTGTGATGGGATGTTAGATGGGTGGGATCTGAGTTACTACGGAGAACTCGTTCCTGGGTGCTGGCTGGTGAGTCTTACCCACATGCTCAGGGTTTAGCTGATCACCATATTTGGGGTCAGGGGGAATTTTCCTCCAGGGCAGATTGGCAGAGGCCCTGGAGTTTTTTCACCTTCCTCTGCAGCGTGGGGCACGGGTCACTTGCTGGAGGATTCTCTGCACCTTGAAGTCTTTAAACCACAAATTGAGGACTTCAATAGCTCAGACATAGGTCAGGGTTTGTTACAGGAGTGGGTGGGCTAGATTCTGTGGCCTGTGTTGTGCAGGAGGTCGGACTAGATGATCATAATGGTCCCTTCTGACCTTAAAGTCTATGAGTCTTCCAAGAAAATTTAATTTTCTCCCTTTTTTCCTACCCAAGGTCTTATGGGGAAATGGGGCAGTTGGCCAGCCTCCAAGTAAAGAAAGACGGCTCCTTTTTCCATTTCCAGTGAGATGATAGGGGAACACATCCCTCTGTCACACCATAAAATATCCCCTAACAAGGCTATGGTGTGAGACACTTTATTAGAGACTACATAATGCTGATGGTTTCTTTGAACTAAAGCAGTTCCTGTTGTGTGTGTTTACTCTATGAGTGTGTAAATGTAAGTTTGGTCCAAAACACCCTACTTTAGAGAAAGTAAATCAACAAGAAAAAAAAAGTAAAGTCTCCCTGAGAGAGCATGGTGTGAGCATCTACCCTGTAACAGTCTGCAATAACTCTGAGAACAAAATGGCTGCCATCTTGGCAGGCAGCCAGTTCATAGACACTAAAAGGCATCATCCACAGACAACGAAAAGGCATCACAGTTTCAGGCTATCCTGAGTGCACCACATTTCACTCCAGCACCAAGGGAAGAAAAGAGGGCATAGGATCCAAAAGGCATCAGGAATGCAATCTTCCCTGAGCAAGGAAATTGGAACCCCTGGTTGCCAGCCAACTTAGACACTCAATGCCCACTCAATGACAAGAGTAATTACTGCAGCTCTTCCTTTGGTGTTTCAACAACGAAAATGTTAAGATCTGGGGAAGGAAGATCCCCTGTAACACATGGCCACTGCAGAAAACAGCTCAGAAGGGAAAAGCACCTCACCAACTCCCTCTCCCTTTAAAGTCATTGTAAGCAACATCTGTTAATTCTGATAGGATTGTTGTGAGGCTACTTGAACAGAGGGAACAAAAGGAAGGTGCGGCTGAACTCGCCCTGCCAATGGAGTCTGCAAGAGCCAATGTAACACAGGCCCAGGCATTTTTAGCCATTCTTGCTTCCTGCCCATGCAGCCATCACTTCTGTCACTGTCTCCTTCCCAGACGGAAAAAATATCCTCGTGCACAGAGGTCAGTAAAGCAGTCTGGCCCAACAGCATGCAGATGTGTTCATGCACTGCCCTTTGCCCCTGGAGAGCTAGGTTCAAATCCTGCCTTAGGAAAGCAATTAAGGGGTGAGGGGGAATTCTTGACAATACAACTCTCTGCCTAGTGATCTACATAGGCCCCAACTATTAAAGGGACTCAACGCTAGGTTCAAGCAGGAGAGGTTCCTATGCAACCAAAGCGTTGATGAGACAGCCCAGGATGTTATTTCCATCATCCCTCATCTATGATTCTGTTGAAAGTGAGGCTCATTTTAGTCCATCCCCGGACACGTGCCCAGATCACAAACCCGCTAAGCAATGCAGCACAATTTACACTCTGTCCAAAGGACCTGGCTAGCAGAGGTTGTCACAAGTAGCATTAAGATGCATCACCAAAGCTGTGAGAGATTCCAGCGGTTGTAATAGCATAGTGGATGCTTTAGGTCAGAGGAAAGCCGTACAAAAGCCTGGGACAGGAATAATCAAGGGTTTGGCAGACCAGGACTGGGGCCTTGTCTACACCAGAAAGAGGTTGCTGGTATGGGTAGATCGGCAAACCCTCCTAGTGTAGATGCAGCTGATACAGACAAAAGAGTGCTTTTGTCAGTATAGCTTATACAAGTTCCCCAAAGGAAATAAGCTATACCAACACAAGGGCTTTTCTGCTGTGTAACTGTGGGGCTTTTGCTGGCAGAGCTACGTCAGCAAAATCACACCCCTGCTAGACAAAGCTATGCCTGCCGAAGTTTTCAGTGTAGCCCTGGCATGCAATACATTGGGGAGCCCAGGACTGAAGGAGCTGGAGGTGCTAAAGTCAGGATCTGAGTGCCTGGGCAAAGCAGGGTGAGAGCCCCGTCCGGGCATAGCAGGGGCTGAATGAAGTAAGCTGGGGGCACCAACCCACATTACAGCTGTCTCTAGCCACTATGACTAGCCCTACATCTTCCCAACGAACTGGAGCAACCGGAAAAGAATGAGAACATATTGTGAGTGACTGTCATCCGAGCCCAAGCTACCGAAGATCATTTAAACCAGGGGTCAGCAACCTTTCAGAAGTGGTGTGCCGAGTCTTCATTTATTCACTCTCATTTAAGGTTTCGCGTGCCAGTAATAGATTTTAACGTTTTTAGAAGGTCTCTTTCTATAAGTCTATAATATATAACTAAACTATTGTTGTATGTAAAGTAAATAAGGTTTTAAAAATGTTTAAGAAGCTTCATTTAAAATTACATTAAAATGCAGAGCCCCCCAGGACCGGTGGCCAGGACCCGGGCAGTGTGAGTGCCACTGAAAATCAGCTCGCGTGCCGCCTTTGGCACGCGTGCCATAGGTTGCCTACCCCTGATTTAAGCCAATAGCTATCGCATTCAGAGGCATCGAATTTGAAGCTTTCATGCTCATGCTGCCATTCTCCTCCCCCCCCCTCCCCCCATGCCAGTGCTTTGCAGCCTGCAAACCTTTGCAGCCAGGCAGCGCCATACACTTCAAGCCTCAACCGTCTGCCTTGGCTGTGCCTGCCGACAGTGCACATGGCCTCCAGTGGCTTTCACGTGGATTCACGCCGTCCTGACCCAGGCCCTTTCCTGTCTGCTAGGGGCTGAGAGGAGGAGCCCTTGTGCTCTCACAGTTTGCTTTCCAACTTGCTGGAGAGAGACTGGGAGTGAACGCAGGAGAGAGCCAATTAGTCCCATGGCACCAGTAAGTGCCCCAGTGACAGCGCCGGCTCAGAGGCGCCTCTTCACTGCCCTGACGTGTTCTTAAGAGGTTTGATGTGAATAAAAACTCCCTGGTTTACGGCTACCCCCGCTTCCTGCACCCCCTTTAGTCAAGGATCTCAGCCACTCGCCTACCCTGTGCTGTTAATAACCATTTGCCCTACCCCAGTGTGTGACAATACAATTCCTGTCAGGCACTTTTCCGAATATTCTGCAATAAATGCCATTTCTCCCACATAATTGCATGATAATATACAGCTCCTGTATGGCCAGTTCTGCCGCTGTGCTGCTTTGCAGTTCTACATGGGGAATAATACCAATCCCCAGTGAAGGGAAGGATGTAATTAACTGAAGGCTTCTGCTAAATTCATAAAATTCGCATAAGGGCTGTCTTTCTCCCCCCCCCCACTTTCCCCCATTCCCCGAACTCAAGCTGAAAACCCTCAGAACCCTTTGTGGGCTGTGCTGGAGCAAGAAGGATTATTAAAAATGGGGGAGAAAGGGAGAGATCAAACGAGCCAGATGACAAGCCTGACTTGAAAATCCTGCGGAAGCTTTCCTGTCTGCACGCGTAACAAGTGAGAACAAAGAGCAAGTAACTGAAGAGCCAGAGCTGGAGGAGGAAATTGACAGTGAGAATAAAAATAGAGGGAAAGAAGTTTTTAAGAGGCGACTTAGCAACAAGGGAAGAAATTGGGGCTGTACCTTTTCATGCTTCTTGATGAGTTATAAGGACATCTTGGTGATTTGTAGGTTTGGGGTGGGTGGTTTCGGCTTGTTTTTTACTTTAGAAATAGCAGGTCTTGACTTCCCTGCTGGAGGACTCTGTGGAGGACTGGGAAACCAGTGGGATTATGAAAGCACAAGAGACTGAAAGCTGAGCAGTTGTGTCAGGAAGGGACTTTTACTCAAGTGTGATGATTAGAGACTGACAACGGAGCTACAGCACAAAGTCTTGCTGAAACGATACAGACTCTGCCTTCCCTAGAGAAACCTCGTTTTATTGTGAAGCATGTGTGGCAACAGATTTACCCCCATAGCTGTGTGTTGGGCTGCATGTTCCCCCTCACTGCGACTCCTGCAGAATATTGGAGCGTTTTGGAACTACCTGAGTAGATCAAGAACTGCTCAAGTCAAGAAAAATCCTTGGGATCTGCAATTATATCAGTCCATCTAGTCCAATACCCTGTCTCCAACAGTGGCCTGCCAGTACCAGCTGCTTCAGAGGAACATGCAACAGACCCATGCAGTAGGCAGTGATGGGACAACCTTCCCCCAGGAAAGGCTCCTCCCTCCCAACCCCAGTAGCCACAGGTTGACTTATGCCCTGAGCACGAGATCTGCATTCCTTCCAAAACGACTTTATTTTTAAAATATTTCCTATTGAATCCTGGATATTCTTATTATCCATATAAATGTCTAATGCTGTTCAAAAATCCTGCTACACTCTTGACTGCAATAGCATCTTGTCTGCTGTCTAAACGTAAATTGTGTGAGCAGGCGGCGTGAGAGACCAAACTCTTTTCTCGTGAGCCAATGTAGGCTTGTAACAAAGGTGTCCAAAGATGAAAACGTAGTGCTTTACTCCCCCACTGCCCAATAGCATTGCACTGTTATCCCGTTGTACCATCGCTTGGCTAAACTAAACTTCCCATCTTACCTCCCTCCATTAAAGTGCTCTCTGGCCAATTTCTGTCCTCAGAGGCCAAGGCCCATTTATGAGAAATACGTGACATCTTCTGTTCCAATGGTCCCTGGGATAATATGTAAAAAAGCTTATTCCTCTGGTTATAAAATGATGCAAAGGGGAAAAAGGAAAAACTCAGGGTAAATAATTGTCTGCTTTCATTGCCGGGGGACTCAGTATTTTCACTGTACTAGTACAGCGAGAGACACATTGTCACCCGATGCCAGGGATTTCATGGAGACATGATCGTGAATCTTCTTATTGAAACGCTGATCAAAGACAGTCGCAAGAAAAGGCCAGAAAATGTATTCGAACTGAGCCTCTGGATCTGTAAAGCCTGAGGCGAGGAGGGTTGGAAAAAGCTAACCCTCTTCTTCAGAGCTGCTGCTATCTTGCATTCATCCTGGCTTTACAGCCTTTTAGCAGATTTAGTTCATCTTTTCCATATGATCCCGTGAGGAACGGATGACAAAGGCTTTCTGCTCTCTCTCCATAGGTGGATGGAGGAGAGGAAAGAGGGAACTAAACACGGGGAGACTTTCTGAGTTAAGTGCCAGGAATAATGATCCTAGATAAGGAGCTTTCTGTGAATGCCTCTGCTTAAATAACACTGTGGGTCCTGCTTCAGCAGAGAATAATCACTGAAGCTCAGGGTTAGAGGAACACCAGACTGCAGATGATTTGGCATGTTTTTTTTCAGCCGAAACCCCGGGCGCCGTTGATAATGAGATAAGTTGCAATGGAGGGGACCAGGGAGAGATCTCCACATGAGAATTGTAACTAGAGTTGTGAGAAATTCAGCAGCTTCAGTCTAGAAGTGTGTGTGTGTGGAGGGGTGGGGGGTCATGTCAAACTGCGGCTGAAACCACAGAGATTGAAAAATAACCACAGCATCACCCCTCTTCTGAGCGCTGTCAGATGTCAGGGCCTTGCAGCTCAGTTTCCCGTTAGAGGAGAAATCAGTGGCATGGATGCTGGGTATTTTTTTTTTTAACATAACTGGTTTATTTATGCTATATACACCACTCCTAGAACAGAGGTGAGCCCAAATTGTGTGTAGGAAAACCCCTCTTTCAGCAACTGCAGCACAGACACCAGTATCCAGTTCCCAGGGAGCACCTTTGGCTCAAGAATTGACTCGAGGTAGAGAGATTAAGGCAGAGAGTCAGCTCTCTTGATGCTTGCAACAGCTTCCCTCAGAAGAAACTCCATCACAAACCTAATCAACAAGACAGCAGTTTTTCAAAGACTGTATGCTGCTCACACAATAAGAAAAAGAACTTTTAAGATTATGTGTAATAGCCCCACGTGGTGACACCTGTCCTAATAAATACCAAAAATCTCCATGTGGCATTTTCTTCTTGGTCTCAGATCTCTTTTCAAAGATAGGTATGTGTATTATCCTCATATTATGTATGGGGAAACGGAATATAGCGACTTGCCCAAGACCTGATAACAAAACAGTAGTAGAACCAAGTTTTGGACCCAGATTTTCTAGACCCATACCAAGTCATCTAAGCCCCCGAGACCTCCATCTCCTGCTTTGAGACTGAAATCAATGCAATATCACCGAGTTCCACAATTCTTCTGCTACAGCTGGTTGAATAGTATGTGTTTGGCACATGCAGGCCACTTTGTTGGTCTATGACTCATTTGCAAGCCATGCCTGATTGCTGTCAGTTGTATTCGTTCTTCACAAGAACTGGCGGACTAGCTTGGATAACGAATTTCCAGACTCTGAGTGGTTCACGAATCATTCATTGGATCTATTCACGCTTCAACACCAGCCTCATTCGGCGCTTCTACTCCAAGCACCTTCACGCTTTCTCCCATGTTGCCCCTTCTGCTTGGAAAAGCCATCTTGTGCATATCTGTAAAGTCACCACCCTCACCCTCCTTGGAACTCACCTCTGCCATAATACATACAGGGAACCGAAACCTGACAGCAGCCAGGCAGATGGTAAGTTGCGCTTACTGCTCCTGATAGGCTACGTGCATCATTAGTCAATTATTTTTTGTCACCTTCTGTCTCCTACCCCGACCTGCTTGTTTGTTTCATCCACCAGTTACGTCTTGTCTTCTCCATTTAGACTGTAAGCTCTGAAATAGGCACTGTCATTTATTGTATGTTGGTACACAGCTGAGCATAAAGGTATTACTGATCACATGTAGGACTGGTTGAAATCTTTTCATTCCAAACCCAATTTTTAAATGGAAAACCGGCCTGTTTTTAACATGAAAATGTTTCTTGCAACATTTTTTGATTTTTCTAGGAAGCTCTCCCCCGCCCTGCCAAAAAATATAATCAGTTTTTGCAAACTGGTTTGTAGTTTTTCATCAAAACCTATTTTTAAAAAAAAATCAGCAGAAGCTGTAGAAAAAAAAGAAATTTTTTTGTTTTTTTCCTAACCTTTTCACGGAAAGTATTTACAATTTTCCACCAGCTCTCATCACATGGCACTGCTTCCGCTCCCTGATTGGACAACTGAAACGTTTGAACAAAAGCATAGTGAGTAGCACCTTTCTGGTACAAATTGATGAGACTTTCAGGGTTTGTGAATATCAGCAGCTGGCTGAATTTGAGTGTGATCAACAGTCTAGCCCCACAAACAGCGGAGTTTGGAATTAGAGATCTTTATTCGGAAACACAGACCAGCTCCAGTGTCTACCCCACACCATAAATCACTCTAAGGTCACTCCAACCTCAGGCCCATGGCAGCAGACTCCTGAACTGTTCCATTCATGTGCTGCATCTGAACTTTTCAGGGGAATCTGCCCTCTTTCGAGCAAGACCAAGTGACTGTCACTTGCTTTCTGGTTTTGATATGAAAGTTTAGCACGTGTTTCAATAGAACGAGCAGCACTCAATGGGAAATATCAAGTGGAAGGGCATGTATGCACCTATGCACTAGCCCGTCCATTTGTGTGAGAGCGTGATACCCACCTACTCCAGAAAAGCCTGGCAAAGACGCCTTTCAGGGCACCCTGAAAGTCAATGAGAATCTGATGCTCGTGAAAATGAAGAATTTATACTACTCATTCGACCTAGGCATAACATGTGGCCAGGTGCTATGCAAGGTTACTACACACAAGGTTCGATTCTCATCTCACATCATACACTATTACATGAGTGTAATCCCATTGGCTTCAATGGAGTTACTTCTGCTTTATGACAATGGGACAAAGTCTGGTCCACAGCCTTGCTACTGCACCTCAGTGCTGACCTGGAACAATTCCTGCTACTCCAGACTGAGAAACACCAGAACTGCCATTCTAGTCCATCAAACCATTTATCCTGTTTCCAGTAGTAGCGTATTCCTGATGCTTCAGAGGAAGACGAAAGTCTTCCAAAATGCAGCTGACTCAACATGCAAAAAAAATTCAGAAACAGACTTCAAAGAGAAGCTGCAGAACTAAAATTCATTTGCAAATTTAACACCATTAATTTGGGCTTGAATAGGGACTGGAAGTGGCTGGCTCACAACAAAAGCAACTTTCCCTCTCCTGGAATTAAGTATCAGAGGGGTAGCCGTGTTAGTCTGGATCTGTAAAAAGCAACAAAGTCCTGTGGCACCTTATAGACTAACAGATGTATTGGAGCATAAGCTTTCATGGGTGAATAACCACTTCGTCAGACGTATGTGTCTCCTGGAATTGACACCTCCTCATCAATTATTGGGAGTGGACTACATCCACCCTGATCGAATTGGCCCTGTCAACACTGGTTCTCCACTTGTGAGGTAACTCCGTTCTCTTCATGTGTCAGTATATTTATGCCTACATCCGTAATTTTCATTCCATGCATCTGAAGAAGTGGGTTTTTTACCCATGAAAGCTTATGCCCAGATAAATCTGTTAGTCTTTAAGGTGCCACCAGACTCCTTGTTGTTTTTGTGGATACAGACTAACATGGCTACCCCCTGATACTTGACAACATGCAATGCGACTCTCTCTCAGGGGGCGTAGCAATTCTTGCCTTCCTGATCCCTGCGGTGATCCAGTGATGTTCCCAAGAGCAAGATTTCATCACCCCAATCACAGTACATGTAGATACAAATATATTTAACTCCTGTTATCCCACAGTTGGACCTTACTTGAGAAGAGACTGCTGAGTCATACACCACCTCTGTCACCAAATCCTGGTGGGTTAACTGGTGGATGTGGACTAGCAGGATATTGGATGAGATCAAACTATTTTTCTCCCACTTGTGACCTAAGAACAGATCCGAAGGCAGGTCAGTGGCAGTGAAAGGCTAGTGAATGAGTTCTTGAACTGGATGTCAGGATGCTGGCAGTGGTTTTGCTCATGTCTACAAGGCTGGCTTGCCTCCAAACTCAAAAGACCACTATGGCATTGCTGTCAGTCTCGCTCTCTCTTCCTTACATTCTTGTTCTCTCAGCTATATCACAGATTTCCAGGAGCGCACTGACTGCACCATCTGGAAAGATGCCCTCTTCTAGTCAATTTGATTTCGTGGGGTGTGAGCTTTATCTTGGCTGCTGAAGGCAAGCAGCTGACACCAAATTCGGGCAGACAAATAGATTAGGAATGCTAATCACTGCTGTATAATTTATAGCACCGCCAGTTTCATCTGTGGGTTAGAAGACTCCATATTAGAGACTTCCCTAACCATCGACCTTAGTAACCCTCTGACATACATGCGAACACCCAGCTTGCCTGCTCTTTGTTGGACGGCTGACACAAAGGAATCCAATCATCCAACCAGACCTCTGCACAGTGCTTTTCTCGCCATTCCTTCCTCTGCCTGCCCAAGGAGCATTAGCTCTCATTTTATTTAACCCCTGTCCATGGCAATGCTAGTTCACAGCCATTGCCAAGCAGGACAACAACAATTTGCCCCCACCCACATGGGATTACAGTGTTATATACAAAGTGTGAAACAGCTCCCCAACACTTACTAGCTTCACGACTAAGCCTGCTAGCCCCCATGAAAAATAACTCTGCGGCCAGCCCCCCAAAACCCACTCTACCCCCAAAGCCACCCCAGTGCAAATTAAAGGTAGATAACAGTTAGCACTGTTTATTTATTATTTGCAAGACACGAGCACCTCGATGCCCCAAACGAGGTCAGAGAGACAGTCCCCACCCTAAGCTTACAAATTAAATAGACAAAGGATGGGCAGAAAGAGGCACAGAGAGGCAAAGTGACAAGGGGAAACAAGTATCAGAGGGGCAGCCATGTTAGTCTGGATCTGTAAGGGAAAAACAGAAGCATTCAGGGGAAGGAGCTGTTCTGTTCCCTGATCCCAGCCACCCCACTTACTCTAAGTTTCTACACATCCTGGGTGGGTTTCTCAAGCCCTGGTTATATATATTAAACACCAGGCTTCAGTACAAAGATACTTGGCCTGGATATATAATGTAAACATCTCTCCTCATTCCATCATTAATCTGCATCAGCAAATAAAATGCAGAGACACATTCTTGGAGGCACAGAAGCAGGGCAGAAAGTCGCCCATGGAATACATCAATCCCTATGGATCGATCTCTAGGAATTAAGTGAGCTCATCTGGCCTGGGTACTCCATGAAAATCTCAAACTGGTGTTTGGCACATTCCTAAAATAAGCCACAACGACTGCCCCATAAAAGGAAGAGTCACAATTAGGGTGACGAGATGTCCCGATTTTATAGGGACAGTCCCAATTTTTGGGTCTTTTTCTTATATAGGCTCCTATTACCCCCCACCCTCTGTCCCGATTTTTCACACTTGCTGTCTGGTCACCCTAGTCACAATGGAGTAACATCAGGCTTCAAAATCCCCAAAGAAGCTACCGAAAGCCAATCTCCTGAGCATGATTTCTGGAATAGATTTTGCCTCTTGGGGAGGGACTCCCACAGACCCTCCCATTTTTATGATGAGAGCCAGAAGAATCCTGAGACATGCTATTTTCAAATCCAGCTGAGCATTTGCAGGGTGTGCAGAGAGCCAAGGGACAGGGCTGCTCCCCAGGAGCACGGGCACATGTTGGTACAATCATGTGTCTTGTGACCTTGCCTTGTTTGACACAAGGTAAGACAGGACTAATATCCAGAGCCCGCAAAACAGCAAAGGGGACTTTTCTTCCCACTTGAACATGAAGCAAGCTGGCAGAGAAGCTTGGCCGGCCGTGTTTTCCTGACTTTGCATTGGGAAAACAAGCACAGAAGAGTTAAAACTCATCCTGCATTTGGATCTAGCCAGGAAGTAGGTCACCCTCCACCTCGCTACATTAGCATTGCAAAGGGAGACACAGCTGCCTTTTTGAAACTGGGCATGGCAGAGGGTTTGTTCCTGGGGTATGTGACGGGGGAGAAGCGAGGGGCCATGCCCCCAGAGAGCTCTCCCGGAGCCGCGGAGTTTCACACACCTCAGGTTCCACACTCCAGACCCCGTTATGGATCTCTGGATCCTGTTGGAACTTCACACATGCAGCACAGTTGCATTTGCTCATCTCAGCCATGAGGGGTTGCCTCTCCCATTGCTGGAAAGAGGGTGGATGGAACGAGCTAGTGCAGGGCACATGTACACTGGGGGTGGGGGAGGGGGAAGGTGTGTTCTTAACTCGGTTAAGATAGAGAAGACCAGGAACTTGACTTTTACCTGGCTTAGCAACTCGAGTTGAACCCCACGCTTCCCTACAGGCCTTAACTCAAGCTGCTAATCCGAATTTAAACCAGAGTTGCCATGTCCACACTGCTACTTCAACCCCAGTTAAGAACGCACTGTTTGTTTGCAGTGTAGACGTACCCTGAATATTCTCCTGGCAGCAGGTGGGGGCACGTGGCAAGGTGTGGGGGGGGGCACATGAGGAGGCAGAATGAGGGGGGATGTCGAGCAGGCACAGGGGCAAGCATGGTTAAGAAAGTGGGAAGAAACGAGGCATAAAATCATAGGCAAAGGGAGAGAGATTAGGGCACAAAAGGGGAGGAAGGAAAACAAGGAAGCCTGAGCAGGTTCTTAGCATTGCTGTTCCCATTTACCGAGCGTTCGCTTTGCCCCTCGTTTTCTCTCTGTGCTTCAGAAGGTGGGTCGGCCGTTGCTAGGATTTTTTTTAAAAAGTTCCCCAACCTTTGGATGAGGGGGGCACAATCCCCCCAAACCCCTTCATGTCCAGGCAGGGGGTGATACCCCATCCCCATAACACCTCCCTTTTGGGCTCCATCACCTTCATTCCCTTTTTGGAGACGCTAACAGGGCCCAGTGGCCCCTCATCCTACCGGGGGCACCTAAGGGAGAGCACTGGAGAGCGGAGGACAGGGATGGGGGTGAGACACAACCACACTTGTTTACTCCAGGTTGGGGAGCAAGTCACCCCTGCCCCCCCGCATCCAAAGCTCCCAGGCTTCACTCACGCCCACCCGATCACCTGAGGAGCTCCTCGGAGCATGCCAAGATATGCTCCCCTCGCCACATACAGCAGAGCAAACCGGGGGGCCTCCCTCGCTCCCTCTGACCACGTTCCCTTTGCAGCTGCATGTGGTACACAGGGTGTGGGTTGGTTTGTTCTAACATCTGCCAAGAGGCCTGATTCTCCTGGGTTTCCTCTCTGGGGCTGGGACAAGGCTGAGGCTGCTTTTTTCTCCCTACGAAGAAGCTACCTACTTGTCCTCACTACCTCCCCTCAGCTTTCCATGGGTAAGAAAACAGCCACCAGAGCTGATCCTAGCCGGGGCATTTTCAGCCTCCTTCAGAAGGAGGGAGAGAGGAGGCAACAGGTGGAGGAGGAAACATCATGGTGTGCAGGGAGCTGCAGATGGGACTTATTTCCCATTTCTTCACCAAAGGCCCTGTCCTGAAGCTCGTTGCTCGGGCCTTTCTTGTGCAAATCTCGCGCCAAAAGCAAAGGGGAGTTTTGCTTGAGGCAAATCTGAGTTAGGGTCTAGAAGAGTCATCTCGCCCCTCGTGGCTGGGTACCGCAGAGCTGCTCTTTGCTTTCTAGCATCCCCTTGCTGATGGTCACTCCAGGCCCCCGGCAGTCTGCATCCTGCTCTCTGAAGCCTCTGGCACAGTTTCCCCTCCAGCTTCAGTCTAAACACCCCTCTCTCTGCCTTGAGCCCACAAGAGGAAACTCCCAGCCACCGCTCACCTAGGGCTCCTCCTTCATGCCCCAAAGTGCTTGCGTGCTCAGCCAGTCAGGGAACATAAACACCGCCATGTGACTGACCCAAGCAATCAAAGCCAAGAGCCGTGATCAGAATTTCAAATATTTCCAACTAATCCATGGAGTAAAAATCAAAAGGAAATCTGTCGAATACATTCAAGACGGCCCTCATCTGGTTATTCCACGAGCAGACAGAGAGGCCAAGTTTCCTGCAGATCATTTGCCCAGCTTTACTTCCTACTGTACTTCCATCAGAAAGATTTCCTTCACAGTCCACCCCTGCATACGGGCTCCCTTGGCATGGTGCCCCAGCACAGCACAAAGACAGCAAGTACAGAACAAACCGTGAGCTGCCATAGGTGTGTCGTTAAACAGCTCTTCTTCCCTGCCTTGTCATTGTGCTTGGTTGCCCTCTCAGCTGAAGCACATTGGGAGCTGTGCTGTATACAAGGGAGGGACTCGTGTCCTTCTAGCTTGTCACATCCCATTGATTTTCCAAGAGAAAGCCAGCAGGGATGCTAACCTGCCACTCTAATGCACAGCCAAACAGAGCTCTTTGTCAAGTAATGAGAAACCACAAGCAGCGGTGCCAGCCACACTGCATTACAACAACCTGAAAGAGTGCTCAGCCACCGCTTCCCACTCAAGGGAAGAACATCGAACACGTTCTGCTTAGCGAAGGTGGTTTTCTTTCNCCTGCAGATCATTTGCCCAGCTTCACTTCCTACTGTACTTCCATCAGACAGATTTCCTTCACAGTCCACCCCTGCATACGGGCTCCCTTGGCATGGTGCCCCAGCACAGCACAAAGACAGCAAGTACAGAACAAACCGTGAGCTGCCATAGGTGTGTCGTTAAACAGCTCTTCTTCCCTGCCTTGTCATTGTGCTTGGTTGCCCTCTCGGCTGAAGCACATTGGGAGCTGTGCTGTATACAAGGGAGGGACTCGTGTCCTTCTAGCTTGTCACATCCCATTGATTTTCCAAGAGAAAGCCAGCAGGGATGCTAACCTGCCACTCTAATGCACAGCCAAACAGAGCTCTTTGTCAAGTAATGAGAAACCATAAGCAGCGGTGCCAGCCACGCTGCATTACAACAACCTGAAAGAGTGCTCAGCCATCGCTTCCCACTCAAGGGAAGAACATCGAACACGTTCTGCTTAGCGAAGGTGGTTTTCTTTCATGGAAGAACAGGTGACTCACAAGCCAGACTATCGCAGTTTCTCCCGCCTGGCACCAGGCCATGCAAAGCAATGAACAGTCACTGGCATTGAGCATGTGACTTGCCCCTTAAAGAACATGGTTGGAGGACACTGAATCCAAAAAGCAATGCATTGCAGCAGTCTTTAAGTACACACCTAAGCATTTAAGCAGTGTACTCCCACATCACCTGTGGCCCACTACCCAGAGTTCTGGTTTCGTCCAATTTCATGACCTAAAGCACAACCAGGCCAGTTCTTGAACAGGAGACCTCCAACACACACCCGGGTATCGTAGGAGCAGAGTGGTGAGTCCATGCAGGACAAATGCCTGCTGAAGATGCTAATTCTTTGCATGTAAAGGCAGTTAGAGATCCCAGGGTGCTTTTTGCCGGAGCAAGGACACTACCCCCAGTGCACTGGTTAAATCCCAGCCATGCCTTTCTGCCTCCCTACATTTCCCCTCTGATTCCAACTGGCTGTAGCATTCTTCCCTTCCTGTCCTAAACAGCTGCACAGCAGGGAGCGGCTGTGGGAACAGCTGTCCTGTTTCATCGTGCTCTGTAGTTTGTCTATACATTTGTAAAGCACTTTGGGGATCCTACGGGGAGGGAAGGGGTAGGAGAAATGAAAGCTGTTATATTATTTTTTTCATACGGGTGGCCCAGTAATATGCTTAATCACTGTTCCATTAGGAACTGAGACCCTTTTACCTCACTTCTCCCCCACTCGCTCATCACATACTGCTCTCCTCCGCCTGAGCACGCAGCAGCAGCCCCTGTACGCCCTGAAGGAGAATAGGTTGGGGGAAGAGTATATTCCCTCTCCCTTCCTTACTTCATTCTACCCTTCAACACGTAGTGTTCAACAGCTCGATGTCTAGTTGGTAGCCGGTATCAAGCGGGGTGCCCCAGGGGTCGGTACTGGGGCCAGTTTTGTTCAACATCTTTATTAATGATCTGGATGATGGGATGGATTGCACCCTCAGCAAGTTTGCAGATGACACTAAACTGGGGGGAGAGGTGGATACGCTGGAGGGTAGGGATAGGGTCCAGAGTGACCTAGACAAATTGGAGGATTGGGTCAAAAGAAATCTGATGAGGTTCAACAATGACAAGTGCAGAGTCCTGCACTTAGGAAGGAAGAATCCCCTGCACCGCTACAGGCTGGGGACCAACTGGCTAAGCAGCAGTTCTGCAGAAAAGGACCTGGGGATTACAGTGGATGAGAAGCTGGATATAAGTCCGCAGTGTGCCCTTGTTGCCAAGAAGGCCAATGGCATATTGGGCTGCATTAGTAGGAGCATTGGCAGCAAATCAAGGGAAGTGATTATTCCCCTCTATTCGGCACTGGTGAGGCCACACCTGGAGTATTGCATCCAGTTTTGGGACTTCCACTACAGAAAGGATGTGGACAAATCAGAGAGAGTCCAGTGGAGGGCAACAAAAATGATCAGGGGGCTGGGGCACATGACTTATGAGGAGAGGCTGAGGGAACCTGGCTTGTTTAGTCTGCAGAAGAGAAGAGTGAGGGGGGATTTGATAGCAGCCTTCAACTACCTGAAGGGGGGTTCCAAAGAGGATGGAGCTCAGCTGTTCTCAGTGGTGGCAGATGACAGAACAAGGAGCAATGGTCTCAAGTTGCAGTGTGTGAAAGGTCTAGGTTGGATATTAGGAAAAACTAGGAGGGTGGTGAAGCACTGGAATGGGTTACCTAGGGATGTGGTGGAATCTCCTTCCTTAGAGGTTTTTAAGGTCAGGCTTGACAAAGCCCTGGCTGGGATGATTTAGTTGGGATTAGGTCCTGCTTTGAGCAGGGGGTTGGACTAGATGACCTCCTGAGGTCTCTTCCAACCCTGATATTCTGTGATTCTATGATTCATGCTGCTGTGTGTCCTACTGTGATGACTGACTGCAGCAGGCCCTCCTGCAAATTCTGCCAAGCACAAAGGAAGCTGCGTGTGATGTGGGACTGGAACATTGTAAACTGGGCAGCTCCCAGCAAGCCCTCTCCCCCACAGCCACGGGGGGCTGCTCCTGCAGCAGCCCGCCTTCATTTCCCTCCTCCCCGGCCTCCTCAAGGAACTTCACACACTTCCAGTGAGGGTCCAGGTTTATTAATACCAAAGTCGCAAGCAAAACTCAGAGTCCCAAAATGAAGTGTACACAGTCCAACTCCTTTCCCTGCTTTTAGCAGGCCACTCTCAGCCCTACCTGGCTGGAGTCATTCCCCTGGCATCTCAAACTCGCCTGCAGCCATCACTCTGCCACAGCTGCCTCTCTGGCTCTTTCTAGAGACCAGCTACCTTCTATCATGCCTCATCACAAACCCATTAACGAGGCACAAGTAGGGTTGCCAACTTTCTAATTGCAGAAAACCCGAACACCCATGCCTCGCCCCTCCCCCACCTTCCTCAGTCCATCTCCCCTCCCTCCGTCGCTCGCTCTCCCCCACCTTTGCTCACTCGCTCATTTTCACGGGCTGGGGCAGGAGGCTGGGGTGTAGGTGGGGCTGAGGGCTCTGGCTGGGGGTGCAGGCTCTGGGGAGGACAGGTGTGAGGTGCAGGAGCGGGCTCTGGGCTGGGAATGAGGGGTTCGGAGTGTGGGAGGGGGCTCTGGGATGGGGATTGGGTGAGGGCTCCGGCTGGGGGTGTGGGCTCTGGGATGGGGCCAGGTATGAGGGGTTTGGGGTGCAAGACAGGGCTCTGGGCTGGGGGGTGAGGCCAAGGGGTTGGGAGTGTGGGAGGGGGCTCTGGGCTGGGGCAGGGGTGTAGGGAAGGAGGGCTCTGGCTGGGGGTGCAGGCTCTGGGGATGAGGGGGTTGAGGTGCAGGAGGAGGCTCCAAGAGGTGGCTGAGGGGTTCTGAGTGTGGGATGGGGCTCTGGGCTGGGGCAGGGGNGGATTGGGGTATGAGAAGGGGTACAGGCACTGGGCTGGGGTGCTGGTTCCAGGGTGGAGCCAAAAATGAGGGGTTCAGGGTGTGGGAGGGGGCTCTGGGCTGGGGTGCAGGGAAGGAGGGCTCTGGCTGGGGGTGTGGGCTCTGGGGATGAGGGGGTTGAGGTGCAGGAGGGGGCTCCAAGAGGTGGCTCAGGGGTTCTGAGTGTGGGAAGGGGCTCTGGGCTGGGGCAGGGGATTGGGGTGTGAGAGGGGGTACAGGAACTGGGCTGGGGTGCCGGTTCCAGGGTGGAGCCAAAAATGAGGGGTTCAGGGTGTGGGAGGGGGCTCAGGGCTGGGGCAAGGGGTTGGGGCGCGGGAGGGGGTGCAGGCTCCAGGCAGCTCCTGGGAAGCAGTCGGTATTTCCCTGCGACCCCTAGGTGCAGGGGCAACCAGGCGGCTCTGCGCACTGCCCCCACCCACAGGCACCGCCCCCGCAGCTCCCATTGGCCGCAGTTTGCAGACAATGGGAGCTGCAGAGCCAGCGCTCGGGGGCAGCACATGGAAACCTCATAGGTGCTCCTCTTCCTAGGAGCCGAAGGGACATGCCAGCCGCTTCCCAGGAGCCACGCAGAGCCGGGTAAGGAGCCTGCCTTAGCCCCGCTGCGCTGCCAACCAGACTTTAAACGGCCCAGTCAGCAGTGCTGACCTGAGCCAGCAGGGTCCCTTTTCGACTGGGCATTCCAGTCAAAACCTGGACTCCTGGCAACCCTAGGCAGAGGTAGACTGGGCCTGCTATCTCTTAAAGGGCCCAGTCCAACCTGTGACAGGTATCTAGGGATGGTTGTCATGTAGATCAAAGCCCATGGGTGCTGTGCTTCTCTCAAGCATGAGGCCTGCCTGATCTTTCACCCCAAGTGTTCTGTTAGGAACCAGAGTGGCCTCAGAATCTAGCTCGTGATCTTAGTTCAGGCATGTGGCATGAACATAAGACCACAAGGATCCTACTATATGGCAAACCTGCCAACAGCAGGTCTTTGTGAGGGTCTCCTGGGGGAGGAGGGGTAAAAATGACCAATAGGCCATCTCTTTTAGAAGAGGAGGAAAGAGCTGAGGTTCCTTTCTTTAGAGCTTAGCAGGGTGGTTGATCTTCAGGTTACATCTCCTGGAGTCTTATCTGCAGCAAGACCTGACTGATTCTACATCCCACCACTAGGAACCACTCCTCCCCAACCCCAGCCTGCCCCCCGATATGCCCCGTCTTCCCTCATGGCCAGGCCCTGCCCTCTCCCTCAGGCTGGGACACTGCAGGGAAGAAGGCACTGAGCAAGCAGACAGGCCCATATCTTCCCACTGCATCTTGTGTTCCAATCTGTCAGATTAAAGCAGCAGTTCTCAAACTGTGGGTCAGGACCCCAAAGTGGGTCACAACCCCATTTAATGGGGTCCCCAGGACTGGCCTAGACTTGCTGGGGCCAAAGTCCAAGCCCCACCGCCCATGGCCAAAGCCTGAGGACTTCAGCCTGGGTGGTGGGGCTCTGGTTACAGGCCCCCTGCCTGGGGCTGAAGCCCTTTGGCTTTGGCTTTGGCCCCCTGCCCGGGGTGGTGGGGCTCGGTCTTTGGCCCCCCTGCCCAGGGCAGCGGGGCTCAGGCTTCGCTTTGGCCTGTGGAAGAAGCCTCCTGCACTGCGATTTGGCATTGCTAACCTCCAAGCCTTTGAAAATCATGAGTCAGGCCCCCAAAAAATCATGAGATTAAAAAAAAAATCTCGTGATTTTTAAGGCAAACGACAACAACATTTGGGGTCTGTTTATTGGCCTTCTTATTTCTAAGCCTTTAAGGTACACTCAGACCCTGTCAGCTTTTCTCTGCAACCACGCCAGATAGAAACTTTTAAATGAAAGCAGAAATTCTCCTCTAATCCCATGACTCCAGGAGCTGGGCCTTCACGAACAGCACTAGATATCACTAGACTCATGATAAAATTGTGAGAAATGGCAACCCTGGGACTCATCTCATGTCTATTAACACTCACCTCTGTGTAACTCTCATAATAGTCTGAGAACAGGAGAGAGTGGATATGTTTTTTTGCCAGAGTCATTACAGCAACCGTGTAATGTTGTTCTAAAGAAGAGACAGTTTGCCAAGATATCTACAATATTGTGTATTCTCTCCATCTGCTTCTGCTAAATAAATTCAGGGCCTTATCTGATATAATGAATGGAAGTTGGCAATAATTGTATAGCCATCCGGACAGTGCTTTAAACCCAGCGCAAGCAGGGCTGCTGACACGAGGAAGACAGAATTGATCCATCTGACAACAGAACAAAGAATTGTGACTTGTTTGGGGTTTTTTTTTTAAAAGGTCGTTTATCCACCTCAGCTCCTGTGCAGGTGCATTCTAGGAGGTATAGTTCATGCTGGTGACAACCCCATTGTTCTGGGCGCTGTACCAACACACAACAAACGATGACATGATGGGTACAAAGCTGGTGCCCCATCCATTCTAGCGCTCCCACAGGTGGGGCTGTCCCGGTCTTGTGCAATGGGTGGAGCGATCCCCAGAAATGTTAGTGTCGTGAACAAGGGAGTCATCCGCAGCACGCAGGAGTAGAGTGGTTTTCAGCAGCCTGATGGGAAACAGCAGCACCTCCGCTGAATGCTAGATGTTCCTTCCTCTCACAGAACGAGCCCTTTCCTACGACACGGGCCCGACTCCAAGAATGCCCTTCCCCGCCCAGCCTGCCCATGAATTGAAGATCCTGGGGAGGAAGGCAGTATCTGCACCAGACATCACATTTCCTCTGCATTCTTGCTGAGCAGCCATGCAAAAGTCGCTGAAAAATAATTATCGGACAAGACAGGAGGCCTCAGTAGGTAACCTGCAACAGAGTCTCCTATCCCCTTCCTCCTCCTCTCTTCTCCCTCTTCCATCACCTTGGAACACTCTAACCTCCAGCTCCTTCTCTGCTGCTTACATGCACTACTCCAATAAACGCACACGTCAGCCCCTCAGTTATTAGGATTGGAGATGGTGGCACGACCCTCGCTGGGATGGACTCCAGTGCAAAACCCTCAGCACCCCAGTAGACCAAACGTAGTTGTAGTAGGAAGAGAGCCCGAGACAGAAGCCCTTGTATCAGAGGCCTGGTATGAGGCAGGATCTGCTCACAGAATCTGGCAAGAACAGGGCTGATATTGCAGAAATACACATTCCTAAGAAGTGCTAGGCACAGAATGCTCACACAAACACATCCCAATATAAAGGATGGTAGAAAAACATCCCCCAAGGATAACAGGAACACACTGACCCCTCCTAAAAGATAATGTCAGGATGATAGCACATAATAGAGATGTTTTAATTGAACCAACATGTACAAGGTAATGGGTGATAACTAGCCACGTCAGGGGGTAGTAACTAACTATGTCAAAGAGGCAGTACCAACTTGTGTGTATCGGGGTATAAAGATGTATCTCAGAGGGAGTATCTTTGTCCAGCCGAGGGGGGAATGGAAAGTCCCGCCATTCACTGAGCTGTGTCCATTGTCACGGGCATACATGTCTTAGAATCCTCGTGGAGTCTGCTAGGTGCTATTACCGTGCTTCGTCGACAATAAACCTGGCCTGGCACCTTTGTACCTTAACGGATCTGGTGGTCATTGGGCGGTTCGCTCGAGGTCTGCTATGCCGAGCTGGGCAGTGCACAGGGAGAACACACACACGCAGCCAAACATCTAGCCACAGTAGTGTGATGCACAGAGCACAGGACTGGGAATCAGGAGATCTGGGGGTCTGTTGCCAGTTATGCCACAGACTCCGCTGTAACCTCAGACAAGTCCCTTAACCTCTTTAACTCAGGCTGTAACCCACCCACTTTGCAGTAAGGATGCAAGCTAAATCACTCAAGTGCTGATAGCCATAGATTTGAAGGCCAGAAAAGACCGTGAGATCATCTAGTCTGACCTCCTGTACATCACAGGCCATCAACCCCACCCAGCATCCGCCCATTAAACCTAACAACCAACCAAAATTAGACCAAAGTATTACAGCCCTCAGGTAAGTGCCAATGCCTTCCTACAATTCCCCCCCAGAGCACAGACAAGCTCTCCCACAACTGCCAACTGCCTGGGAAAGAACCCTAAAGTGTCTCAGCACAAAGAACTATGGGATTCGCCCCCAGACACACATGGGTGAGTGCAGAAACAGTGAGGACACAGTCACACGGGTAGGGCCTTGTAGAGAGGATGCTGGTACCCAGGCTAGGCTAACCCAGGTGCCCATCCACCGGGTTACCTGTGCAACCGTTGGTAAGCTGCAGAACCTCTGCCCCTCCATTGCCCCATGGGGATGATACGTGCCTATGCCAAGGAGGTGTTGATAGGCTAATAACGAGGGTCTGACTCTCCGAGCTTCTGAGCACCTTGTACAAGGAGCTGTGCACCCTCAGCTATAAATGCCTCCAAGGGGAGCTGAGGGTGCCAGGTGCCTCACAGGATCAGACCCCTCATGTCTAAGCACCATGGGCCTGATTTCCAAAGGAGTTCTACACCTAAACAAGGGCCAGGTTCTCAACAGAGCTCAGCACCCCATGTACCTGGGTTCTCTTCCCCACTCAGCCGTAGACACCCTGTGTAACCCCGGACAAATCACTGACTCTACCCTAAGCCTCGGTTCCCATTCTGTAAAATGGGGCTGGTACGTCCCTACCTCACAGGGGTGTTGTGAGGATAAAGCCCACTAACGACAGTGAGGCTCAGATGCGAGGGTGAGGAGGGCCTCAGAAGTACCTCGATAGCAGGAGAGGGACCAGCTACAGACCCAGAATACAGCCAGGCTAGTTCTCAGCCGCACGGGTACTGGGCTTACTTCAAACCCTGTCAGTTCACTAACCGAGTTCAACCCAATGCTTGCTCCAGTCATCCCTGAAATGCAGCAGGTTGGGTCTGCTCTCTGCTTGCAGACAGCAGCACCAATATCCCCTCCTGGCTAGAGACCGAGGCACGTGAGGGACAAACATTCTGGATTCTGAGCTCCCCACAGCAGCTACCGCATGTGGCAGCTGGGAACTTGACTTCTAGACACAATCAACTCACTGACTGCTGTTTCTATTACCGTCGTGTATTCTGCTACCTACACCCCTTCTCCCCCCCCCCAGTTTGGTAGCCATTCTCTCTACGCGTGGGCATTTTGCTAGCCACATTCTCTCTCCTCGCCCTTAACATTTTGCTAGTCACGTTTTCTCCCCTTCCCCTGCCACATTTTACTAGCCACAATCTTTCTCCTCCTCTCCATTTTGCTCAGCCTCCTTTTTCTTCCCAGAACAGGCAGCTGCCTGCAAGGCCGGCACAGATGCTGCTATTAGCTAATGACGCAGGAGGCAACATGGGCACGGCCGGTGTCCCCGTTGAATTAAGATTGAACGCTCCCCCCACACACACCCTCTTTCTAACTCCGTCTTTGAGGCCAATGCAATTTCCCTGCTGCAGAGAGGCAGCGTCTATGTAACAGGGTAAGAGAATGGGGTTCAAATAATCGGGAATCCAGTGACAGCGGCTTTTGCTCTCCAATGGGCTGTTACTAATGCAGAAATTGCTCTAGATAGAAGTCCGGCAGCATTTTCATCATAAGCTCCGTGTTTCTGGGCTCTATAATTCAGTCATAAAAATTACACTCAGCTGGAACTTGACACATGCGGTCCCAGCACAGCAGCAAATGCCTGAGTTTTCCGAGTGTCCAGAGCTGTCTCTTTAGGCTCATTGGAAAGTTACAAGCCTGCAGTCAGGAGATGGAAGTTTGCAGCCTTCTGAGCAGGCTGGTGCTCTCATATCAGCTCAGCTTCCGCCTTCGCTGGCCAGTCACCCTCTGTCTGAGCGCTGCAGCCTGACAAATACAACAGGAGCGTACACCCTGTGCCACAGATAAGAGCGCTGCACTCCTCTGTATGCTACAGCAAGTTTGTCAATAGCACGCAAGAGGAGCTGATTATGGGGTGGGACAGAGGGAATAGGGGGCATTTGTCCCCAAACTCCCACAATTCCCTGAGAGGCATGCAGGTATCCCACAATGCACAGCGGCTTTTCCACAACACGCAGCAATGGCTTCCCCTGCAGTAGCACAGAGGACACTGGGGCACCTACCCATAATGCAATGTGCTTTTTGGCAGTACCACCTGATGCAGCATGGGCACAATGCGTCCAGGGTGGATGCACTCTACCAAAACAGCTTTGTCAGCGGCGCTAGGCCAGCACAACATTTACCGGTACAAGCTTCAATACACACAATGGCAGAACCAGTTTTTACAAACAGCCCTTTACTGGCTGCATTCAAACTTGAGGAGCTATTTCCCGCCTCATTTACATAAAGTAGAGCCAGAGATCAGGCCGTGTGGAGCCTGGCGTAGAGAGGTCCCTGGCCAGGAATCCCCCCTGCCTACACGGAAAGGGCGCAGGGAAGGCGAGCTGCCTCTGTGGCAGTGCAATCCCCTTCCTCCATGCACAGCTGGGGATCCGTGGGTGAGGAGCAGGTGGGCAGGGGCTTGGAAGGACGCTCTTTGCCCACATCACCCATAGGGAGCCTGCTCTTAATTCCTATCGCCCAAGGCTGCGTTAGCCAACACGAGTAGAGGCAGAACAAACCCTAACTCACAAGGCCAACGTCAGGCAATCAAAACTTGTGAGTAAGCCCTTCCCCCTGCCCCCAAAATATCATGAGAGTGGTTTAAAATTCCTGAGATTTAAATAACAAATGTTGGGTTCTTTTAATTTGCCTGCTGGTTTCTGAGCCATAGGGTGCCCCTGGGTCACGTCTCCCAGCATTTCGCTGCAACCACGAGGGCTAGAAACTCACTTTGGGTTAACGAAAGCTGAGCTTTTCATGTAATGACAGGCCTCCGGGAGCTGGGGCTTTGGGGGAAAAAAACACCAAATATGGCGAGACTGGGAATAAAATCGTGGGAGCAGGCGACCCTGCATCTGGAGGAAGTGGGGATCTAGATCCAGATCTGGCTTGGAAGGCTGCCCTGGGCTCAACTAAAAACCTTGGTTCCAAGCACCACTGAACCTTGGGGGAGTTCTGACGGGATCCGGATTGTGCTGCTCAGGCTCCGTGGCAAAGGAGGTTGGTAGTGGGATGCAGCTGAACTTTGAGGGGTGAGATCCATAACCACAGAGGGAAAGAGCTGAAAGAGAGCACTGCACCAGAGAGAAGAACTCAGAGCTCTCTCGTGATGGGTTTGGCTGAGGCAAACCTTGTTCAGTTGGGTGAGGAAAGCCCCTTTGTCCTTAAACCCGGACCTCAACAGGGCAGATTGCTCATTGCTCTCGAGTACTGTTCATCTCGTCACTTCAACACCAATGCAGGCAGAGGCCCCTAGCGAAGCTGTCTCCACTCTCAACAGCCTATCACACATCTAGAGGGAGGAGACTGGACAAGGAGCCCATTTTCCAACCAACCAACCAAGAAAGAAACAGTGAAACACAATGGATTTTATCACTGAAATGGGACCATTTTCAAGTTTGTAACACACTGCAAAGCAGCTGAAATATTTAGCAGTGTTAGTCAAGCCTTTGCAGAGGGCTTTACGCATGAACCTTCACAAACCTCGTGTGAATTAGAGATGATCCCCATTTTGCAAGCAGGTAAACTGAGGCACGGGGTGATGAAAACACTGAGAGGACCAGGACTCTGTTCTCGGTTCAGCCACTGACCTATTGAACAGCCTTGGGCACATCACTTTGCTTCCTCTCTCGGGATGCCTGTTCCTGCCCCCCTCCCCCCTGTCTGCCTGTCTGATTAGAAAGCCTTTTACTAAGGTTGTACAGTGCCTAGCATGATGGGACCTTGATCTTCAGTGGGGTCTTGAGGCATGACTGTAATGCAAATAATAGATACCTGAGTTAACAGAGAGAGCGTGTCACAGCTAGGATTAGAACTCAGGAGCTCCTGGCGCCCAGCCCTGTCCGCAATCTATTGCTTCTCTCTGGGTTGTGACTGTCACACAGCTCTAATCCCCAGGCAAGAAGCTCTCCAGAAAGAAAGGGAAATAGTAGGAAATGCTGCTCTGAGGCTGGATTCTCTTAGCAACTTTCCACTCTATCAGCCTGAGTGAAATGAGGATTTGCATCCAGCGGAGCCCAGCCTAGGAAGCACTAAACTCCAGAAGGGAAGGGGAGGAAGGAGTTTAATCTCCATAGTAAGCATTTCTGACAATCGCTTAGTCATTTACTTTCCTCTCGTTTGTAGTTATCAGAGATTCTTTCCTCCGGTAACCCTGGAAACGGCAGGGAGGAGGCAGCTCCAGATGTGCCTGTGTCCATGTCAGTGGCTGCTGCTGTTATTTTGGCTCTGCGAGGACCTGCAGTCTTGGTGCGTCCCTGTTCTTGCAGCCTACCCCTCCCCTGGCCAGAGGGATCGGACGAGTAGCCCCATTCCGAGTAAGGATGAGGGCCCCATCTGGGAACGAGCAGCAGAGGACCCCGTTTTACCCACCCTTGGGAGTGGGGATCGCATTCTCCCTTCTCAGCCTTCGGAGCTGAATTCACACCCCAGAGAGATGCTGTGGGGTCAGCGAGCCCCTACCACACTTTGGCCAGTTGGGGAGCTGTGCTGAGGAACTCTCCAGACATCCTCTTTGTCCAGAAAGGTGGTGGCCGTGTAGTTCCGAGGGCACAGAGCTGGAGCTCTCCGTCTCTCTGACACTGGGGCAAATGAGAACAGCAATGCATCTGTCTCCCAATTCTATGCACTATACATGACTGGTCGGTAAACAGCAGCTGCTCCAGCAGCTCCACAATCCACTCAACACGTCCATGCTCCAAAAGAGGGCCCTAAAAGCAGCAGTCGGACTGTAACAAGGGCCCTGAACAGCAAGACTGAGGGGGACTTCCAAAAGTGCCCTTAGTTAAATAAGTACATACACAATTACCTGCTAAGAGGGTCATAGTCCCCCACCTAATATTCTGGCTTAATGTAGCCACTAGGACCCTTCCCCACATCCCCTTGCTTCCCTCACCTAAAGGAAAAGATCAGACAAATAGGAATAGCACTGTTCTCAGAAAAACTTAAAGCCTTACTCTCTCCTCACAGCAGTCTGAGTTTCAGAATTGTTGCGGTCTAAAGTATGTCACTGGAAATCTGGATATTCCAACATGAACCAAAGCCTCACACACTAACAGAAGAGAGGGAGCCCTATGATGCAAGTGAAGAGACAACAAATGAGCACTGCATGGTTTCTAGTTTTTAAACACAACCTGTACATAATCTGTGGAACTCACTGCTGCAGGATATTAATGCAGGAAAACAGCTTACTAAGAATTTTGTAAGGACTTGGCACATAGATTTTAAGAGCAGAAGGAACCATTATGATAAGTCTGACCGCCTGCATAACACACAGGCCATACAGAATTCTAGCTGGTAATACCTGCACCAACCCCGTATCTTGTGGTTGAAGCCTGTAATGAATAGCAACTGGAGGAACACTGGCAGGATTAAAGACATGTAAGGTCAGTTAGACCCCATGTGTGATGCATGTACTTTTCACCAGGTAGAAGATCTAAGGAGGATTCCTCACCCCCACCCTATGTACAGGACTAGGTGCACTGTAGGTGGGTGAGGGTGTTTGGCTGGGAGAGGAAGGGGCTACAGCTTCATCTGAAGCATGTAGAACGTGTCACTCTAGGAGGGAGGTTGTATGGCTAGGTGGACTCTCTGTTCTAGCACCGCAACCAGCCACACTCTTCCAGAGACCTCCAACCAGGTAGTTTATCTGACCTTGAGGGATCTATTCTCCTTCGCCATCCCTTGCCTGTGCCTAATCCTCACTAGCATCAGTAGGAGAACGGTGCCCCAGTGGTGGGGAAATAGATTCCCAGAAATAGTTACAGATTTGTTTTCCTTCCAGTAATTTTTGCCTGTTTCTTCTGTGTGAGCATCTCTGGAGACATGGACAAGCAATAGCCAGTGCTGAAACCTTCAGGGTTGTGCAAAAGGGAACTTTTACCACGCCCCCCCCGTCTAAGTACAGCATGCAAACCATAATGCTATGAAGCGGCGCGAACCCACAGGCAGCTCTGCACCCACGTGCTTCCTCATGATCCCTGTTAACCGGGAATCTGCCACACTACAGCGCTGAGAACAAGCAGTCTAAGGAGGGGGCAGCATGGTGTGATGTGCAGGGTACTCACTTTGTCTGAGACTCAGGAGATTGGGTTTTATTCCCAACTCTACCATTGACTCACCTTGAGCAATGCTCTGTGCCTTTATTTCCCCTCCCACTCTTTGGCGGTCTGGTCATCTGCAGATTGTAAACTCTTCCGGGGCGGGACTATCTTTTAGTGTGTGGATGTACAGCACCTAGCACAATGGGGTGGGCCTTTGGGCATGACTGTAATATAAACAACAGAGCTTTTGTATAGAGCCTACATAAACTGACTCTTGGTGGGAGGAAAGTTACTACTTTCTTGATAAGTATTTAAAGCAAATGAACAGACGTGCCAACACTTAGAACCAGAACTGATTGAAGTCTTTCATAGAGGAAGTTTTCCAGCTGAAAAATAATTCAAACTGATTTTTTGGGGGGAAACACTGAAACTAAAACAGTCATTTCATTTGGACTTAAAATGTTGCTTGGGGTTTGTTGTTGTTGTTTTTTTAAACCAAAACAGTATTTTAAATCTATTCTAAACAAACTTTTTTGTTTAGAATCAGTTTGAAACTTCCCCTGGGAAAAACAGCATCTGTCAAAATGAACATTTCCTAACCAAGAGTTTTCGCAAGACCTTTCTCCTAGGAAAAACACTGGCTTTCTGACCAGCTCTCCTTAAAATCCAAAGGAAGGCTTTTTCCCTGCATCAGATCACAACAGCTTTAAGGCAGAAGACATTTCGGGGCCTTAAGCACTTTATGGTGTGTTTTTTTTCATGTTCCTTGTATCTTCAACAGCAGCATCAGCTATGTGAAATCCCCCAGCCAGCTACGCCCTGGGAAACCAGCCTGCCAGAGGTGCTCTGTATGGACACGATTCTTGGCTCGATTTCATGAGGCTGCTTGGGTTTGAAGAGCGCGGCTCAGGGAAACCCAATTGCCTCTTTAGCTGTTGATGGCTCAGATGACTGATCAAACTTTGATATTTTATATAAGTGAGCCACTTGTCACAGGAATCTTCAGCAGCCCACATGCTTGGCAGGGAAGGAAAACTCCTTCAGTCGTTTGTAAGGTGTAGAGAGGCAAGTGGGGTTTTTTTGCCAGCTCCCTTTTGCTTTGTTGTCATATTTCCAGGCAGCCTGGCAACATGACATGAAGCATGACGGGGGAGTGGAAGAGCAGTCAAAAGCCAGGTGAAATGCTCTTCCAGTGTACTCAGTAGCAGCACAGACTCAGTTTGGTTTCGGCAAGGCAGGATCAAGGAAGTGGCTGCGAGCGCGAAGGCAGTGCCAGGGGCAGGAGACAAGAAGGTCACCAGGAACACACTCCAAGAGGCATATCTCTCCCAGAAAGCAGGTCTCGGAGATCAGGCACATTCAGCCTGCAATCCTCCACAACAGACTGTGTGTGGCTGGGAGGGGGAAGGACTCAATCAGCATCAACTGCGAGTTTGCTGAGACCACAGCCCCATGCCCCACTTTTGACCTTCCAGTCCTGAAGTCACTCCCAACAGATCCGTCATAATACAGCTTTCCTGCAACACCTCTGTTATTCAAGTCTAGGACTCCAGCCAACTGAGCACAGACTGGGTCAAAATACTGTAGGCCAGAGGTTCTCAAACTGTGGTCCGAGTTCCATTCAGGTGGTCCACGGAGAGTTCCCGTTAAGGTACGCACCTGGGTGGCCGCACAAGAGAGAATGAAGGGCCACCCACCTAATTAGTGGAGCCGCTCAGGCGTGGCTCCACTAATTAGGTGCCTGGACCCTGGAGAAGACACATATGTAAGGTGAGGTGGTGGCCTTGGGGGGAATAGTGGGTAGGTGGGAGGGGGCAGTGGGGTGAGCAGAGGGGGTGGGGGGAATTTGGGATGTGCAAGGCTGTGGCGGCCAGAGAAAGAGGCAACTTTCCCCATCTCCAGGGCTGAGGCTGCAGGGGAGAGACGGCCCTCCTTCCCAGCCTCAGCTCTGTGGCTGCTGTGGCATGGGAGAGACCTCCCTCCTTCCCAGCTCAGGGGCTTCCGCGGTGGGGGGGAGAGGGAGAACACCCCCCCCTTTCCTAGCCCCAGCTCTGTGGCTGCTGTGGCATGGGAGAGACCTCCCTCCTTCCCAGCCTCAGCTCAGGGGCTGCCGCGGTGGGGGGGAGAGGGAGAGACCCCCCCCCCCTTCCTAGCCCCAGCTCGGGGGCTGCTGCAGCGGGGAAGAGAGGGCACATCCATCGCATTAGAAAGGTAAGACTATTGAGATTAAAATACGAGTCGTGTGCTTTTATTTGTAGAACAAAAAAGTGTTAATTATTAACGTTTTTTTTATACAGTGCTTTTATCCTAAGCGCTTTACAATAGTTAGCTAACGCTACAAACATTTGGAAAGATCATTAAGTGGTCCACCAAGACCCTCAGCAATTTTCAAGTGGTCCACGAAAAAAAAGAGTTTGAGAACCACTGCTGTAGGCAAAACAAAACCAGAAGAAAGCTCAGACCACCAATTTCACGTTGCTTGTGGCCTGCCGTCAGGCACAATTTGAACCTGGGTCTACAGAAGTGAAACGCTGGAATATGAATCCACCAACGCAAGCCCCTCGAAGTTATGACTGTAACTACAAAGGGTTCGGTTTGCACCATTTCCCTGTGTTCTTCCAATCTTGTTCCGGGGAGATTGTTTGGTTGGGATTTTGTGGGGTTTCGTTGGCCATTTTCTTCTCTCGTTACAACTTCCTCCCTTGTTACAAGAATGAGACAGCAGAATTTTAATACCTCTTATGTTCTGTGACAGAGAACAGTAAACTGTACCACTCTGACCTTTTCAATGTGTTATCATTCGATTGGCTGTCCAGAGCCACTCTTCACTTTTAGTGCCTCTGCCACCAGTGAAAAAGAGGCAGAGGGGACAGCAAATCCACACGTGCCAGCTGCTTTCCTTTCAGAGCAGGTGGGACAGGGATGCTCTGGCACCTCCTCTTCAGGGGATCAGCACAGATCTCAGGAAGGAAAACATCTCCAAGCCTGCCAATGGGAGCCCGGTGTTCTGAGTTCTAGTCCCGCGTCTCGCTTAGGAAGGCAGTGGTCAAGACAGCAAGGGACCTGACAACACAGATAGGAGAGAGGTAGCCCCCTGGGAGATGAAATAATAAAAACTTGCCTTTCTATGTCACCTTCCTGCTGAGGATCTCAAAGCGCTCAGCAAACATAAGTTCAGACTCGCAACCCTCCCTCGCAGAGGTAAGTAAGGATCACATCTGCATTTTACAAATGTGGAAACTAAGGCACAGGGAGGTTCAGTGACTTACTCAATATCACCGAGGGGAGTCAGGGGAAGAATCAAGCCCAGAACTCCTGACTCTCACTCCCAAGCTCTAACCATTAGCCCACCTGCCCTCTCATGGCTGGGTTTAGAACCCAGGAGCCCAAGCTCCTGAACACACATCGTCCCCAAACCCCACACTCCTTTCCCGTTCCGAGGGAGGGGGACGTTATTCATTCTCTTATTTGGCCAGCCTCCTGCTGCACCTCCAGAGTCTGATTGGCACCCTGTGTGGTTGCGAAAGGGAGCTGGCAGCAGCAGGAGAGCTCTGACAGGCAGTGACATGCTAAAGCCTTGACGTGCAAATTGCTTATGCCGGATGTCAGTCATCCTTCAGCCAGCAGCTGGGAAGACACTTGCCTTTCAGGAAGTGGAGCCAAGCCCACGAGAAGTGTTTTCTTGTCTCTGGGAGGAGAATCCCACGGGCGGGGGAGGGCAGTGAGACTGAGAGCAGGGGTGGAGAAGAAGGTGCTGAGCGTAGCCGTGGGATTCAGGATGGCATAGCGTAGGGATGCTGGGGAAATATACAGAGGGAGGCAGGCGCCCCTGAAAACACTAGGGAAGAGGTTAGAGCAGCACAAGAAGTCAGAGGCACAAAAGGTTGGCTAACCCTGGGGGTTTAGGCTCAGCCATAACCAGAACAACCCTGTCCTCAGACAGCAACGCTATGAGATGGTGAGAGTGGCAGCTGAAAGCATCTGCTGCTCATTCATGGCGGCTGGTAGCATCAGCTCCCCATGACAGCCCTGCCCAGGCACTTGTGTCTGCCCACTCTCCAGTGGAGATCCCCTCTGTGATCCAGCTTCACTGCCCGATTCTGATCTCTCTTGCTCCGGTGTGAATCAGGAGTGTTCACACTGAAGCCAGTGGAGATGCATCCCTGGAACGGCAGCGTGAGATCAGTCAGGGACCTGGACTTTGGAGGTGCCAAAGCAGAGAATTCTTGGAAGAAAATCCATCCCAGGCTCCCCGTGGACCCCAGCTCCTGGCACTCATTGCAAAGTGAACCTGCCCTGGCCCTCGTCTCCCGCTGCTCTCTGTGCTCTGCTCAAACTTCTCTCCTGTCTCCTCCGCCCTCTCTAGGCTTTGGGCCCAATTCATTGTTGCCTCACCAGCATAAAAGGGCTGTAAATCTGCCTGATCTGCCCCTAGAGAAATGTCCCCAATATAGGAGAAGGTGTTGGCAGGCATAGAACCAGCAAAGCCAGCCCTGTGCCCCCCCCCCCCTCCCAGCAGGACCCCCGGCACAGGTATATCCTGAGAGTGCATCAGGGGCGTGTAAGTATAAAACCAACTGCATTGATTTGCTTTTAGGATAGCACCCCTGGGAATGACCAGAGGAAGATTGCGGTCATGGTCCTTGGGTAGGCTGCCCCTCCCAAGACCCCTTTTCCAGTGCACCCCTTTCAAGTGGCAGGCCCATGCCTCCTCTTCTAAGGCCCAACCAGGTCTCCAGATTGCACCCATCTGATACCTAGCAGGTCCAGTGGACTTGGTACCTGCAGGCATTCTCCTTTGGGAGCCCATGGACAGTGGTAGTTTGCCCAAACAATGCAGGATTTATTTTTGCCCAAAAGGGACACCACACTTAGAAGTGGGTTTAAAGTAACACAGAGGCTCCATTGCTCTAGGCTGTGAAAAACCTCATGCCCTGTGCAACTTAGTTAGGCCGACCTAACCCCCACTGTAGATGCAGCGAGGTTGTGGTAAGGATTCTTCCATCGACCTAGCTACTGCCTCTCGAGGAGATGGATTTACTACAGTGACAGGAAAATCCCTTCCGTCGCTGGAGTGTCTACACTAGCAGAACTGCAGCTGTTCTGCTGTAGCACTTGTAGTGTGAACATACCCTGAAGGTCTTTTCATCAGTCTGCCATGTAAGTGCTTTCAAACAAGCGGGGTTAGATTCTATGCCTGGAGATCCAACTGTGGACCGGTGCCAGCTGCCCCTAAAATGCCATTAATCCTGCCTTGTTATCAAAGCCACCTAAACAACCCATAGAATTGATTTAACTGGGGATTTTTTTTTCCTTTTCTCTCCAAACCTTTTCTTCTTCCCTAATGTTTAGCTGCGATCTCCTCTGACAAATTTCTCTCCACCGAGAGGGAAATGGGCTCCGATTTCTACAGGCGACTGATAACAGCCTAGTAAATTTTAATCCTTGCCTGTTATTGTATTACCGCCAGAAGTACATGCATTGAAATAAAAGGATCACCAACCCCAGCGTAATTATATTAGAAAGGTAATTATCTCCTCTGCCACAAGACTTTGCGCTCTTCTTTCTGTAACTAAAGTTTCCAGCTAATGTTTGCAGCAATGGGGCCCACCACCGCGAAATCACTGGGAAATGTAAAAGCTAATTGACGGTTGAGCATTAAAGAAATACCGGAGGAGGCTGAGGAGGGGAGACAAAGGCAGAAGGAGCCCACAAGAGCCCCTGAACTGGGAGCAAATCACAGCCATTTCCTTCCTAATGATTGTTATTGATTTGTTGTATGATAACACCTAGAGGCCCCCCGCTGAGATCAAGGCCCCATTGTGCTAGATGCTATACAAATGCATGGCAAAAGAGTTCCCACCCCCAACAAGCTTACAACAGCACTGCCCACTCCAAGCATTCAAAAATCACAAGCCAGGACCCAAAAACATGAGATGGGCTTAAAAATCAAGAGGTTTAAAACAAAAAGAAGAAGAAAGGTTGGGTTCCTTTCCCTTGCCTTCTGATTTCTGACCCTTTAGGGCACATTCACTTCATGCTTTCAAGCTTTCTTCTGCAACCATGAGGGTTGGAAACTTGTTTTTCATTTTAAACAAAAGATGAGACTGTCATGCCACCTTTTGTTGAGTCTAGCACCTGGGGCTGAAAGGAAAGCACCAAATATTGTGAGACTCAAAATAAAAAAAGCCCCACAAAGGATGGAAACACTGTGACAATCCAAATAGACAAAGGGTGGGAAGGGGAAGAGTCTTTCCCAGCATCATAAGAACATAAGTGCTGCCATACTGGGTCCGACCATGGGCCATCTTGCCCAGTATCTGGTCTCTGACAGTGGCCTATACCAGAGCTTAAGGGATCATGTACAGAACAGGACAATTAAGGGGTGATCCACTCCCATCTTCCAACCCTGGCTTCTGGTAGTCAGAGGTTTAGAATCACCCTGACCATAGGGTTGCATCCCTGATCATCTTGGCTAACAGCCAGTGATGGACCTCTCCTCCATGAACTTATCTAACTCTTTTTTGAACCCAGTTATACTTTTGGCCTTCGCAACATCCCCTGGCAATGAGTTCCATAGGTTAGTTGTGCATCGTGTGAAAAAAAGTCCTTCCTCTTGTTTGCATTAAACCTGCTGCCTATTAATTGCATCAGATGACGCCTGGTTTTTGTATTGTGTGAAAGCGCAAATAACATTTCTCTATTCACTTTTTCTACACTATTCTTGATTTTATAGACCTCTGTCAATCCCTCCTTAGTCATCTCTTTTCTAAATTGACTAGGCCTAAACTTTTAAGGCTCTTCCATACCCTTGACAATCTTTGTTGCCCTTCTCTGAACCTTTTAGAGTTCCACTAGATTGTTTTTGAGATGGGAAACCAGAACTGGACACAGTATTCAGGGTGTGGGTGTGCCATGGATTTACCTAGTGGCATTATGATATTTTCTGTCTTATTTTCTATCACTTCTCTAATAGTTGCTAACATACTGTTCGCATTTTTAATCACTGCTGTGTATTGAGCAGAAGTTTTCAGAGAACTATCCATGGTGACTCCAAGATCTCTTTCTGGGGTGGTAATAGCTAATGTAGAACCCATCCTTGCATAGGTGTAGCTGGGGTTATTTTTTCCAACGTGCATTATTTTGCACTTATCAATGCTGAATTTCAACTGCCATTTTGTTGGCCAGTCAGCCAGTTTTGTGAGATCCCTCTGTAACTCCTCGCATCTGCTTTGGACTTACTAGGCAAGTAGTAAAGGCCGGAATAGAACCCAAGTTTCTTGAAAAAAGAGACAAAGAGTCCTGTGGCACCTTATAGACTAACAGACGTATTGGAGCATAAGCTTTCGTGGGTGAATACCCACTTCTTCAGACGCATGAAGTGCACTTCAGTGGTCTAACCACTAGGCAACGCTATCTCTCCGCCAGTTTCAGCCCAAAACTTTGCATCTGAAGGACTTCATGCCTGGCATTTACACAAACAACTGAATAGAATTAAACCGCTTTTTCTTCTAGACAACAATTTATCTGGAACTGATCTCTGTAATTATATTTTTGAACCAGCACATGCTGTACGTATCAGAATTGGAAGATGTTGACTTACATATGTCGGACCCATTGTTTGATGAGTTCCTTTTTATGCCTTGAACTATTACTGAATGGACTAAATTACCATCTAAGACAGATAATTGTACTAATTATGTTCATTTTTGGAACATGTTGAATAATTACTGTCTTAGATCTATGAATAACTGACCAAATGATCTTCTGGGTAATATTTCCCCTATCCTCTTTTGCATCCCTCAAAATGAAGGGCTAGGACTGGAGCTAGCTGAATATTGGATTTTTGAGTTGGCTGGCCATTCCAAAAAGTTTCAAAAAAAAAATTATAGGTTGGACCAAAAATGAACATTTTCAAAATTTTCAACAAATCAGGTAGTACAAAAACATTTTTAGGTCAAATGAAATGTTTTGTTTTGTTTTGATTTTGACCATTTTTAAATGTTTCTGAAATAAAAAAAAAAATTAAAAGACATTTTGAATAAAAAAATTATTTCCATTTAAAAAAAGTAAATGTTTTGTTTCCAAAATGTCAATGAAGCATTTTGATTTTTCTTCTGAATTTTAGGGTTTGTTTGTTTCTGAATGAACCCTTCAGTGAAATCGCCATGAATTCACAAAACATTTCAGGGTCACGGAATCTGTATGTTTCACCCAGTTCTAGTTAGGTCCGTTCTTCCCAATCATTCCAGTAGGACCACTTACCACCTGGAACAGGGAAGATGGGTTGTACATCTCAGACCCCATTTCAAGACAGAAGGTAACAACTAGATTTAGCTACAGATGAATGAAGCCTAGTAGTTTAGTAAAGCAACCTAAAAGGTCAGGGGTGAAATCCTGGCCCCATTGAACACAATGGCAAAATTCTCATTGACTTCAATGGGGTCAGGATTTCACCACAAATGCTTCACTGAAGTATCCAAACATCCCGGATCTGCATAAAGCTTGGTGGGATTGGGCCCTTGGGTGACATTCCCAGTACTCCCCATTCAGGTCAGGCCTGGAATACCCACAAAAGGCTGCCCTGATGGTAGATCAGCCAACCTGCTTCTGGTCCTGGCTGAATCCAGGAAGTGCAGAGGAGCATGGGAACAATATGATGAATGAGGCTAAGGCCCTGCCAGTCCCGTTTATATGGTCTCCCTAGAGTTCTGCTCCCATACTGAATAAACTGACTGGCCATCTAACCTTTACCAAAAAAAACCCCACACACAACCTCCTGCCCCAAGGGGACGCTGTGTGGCCTAATGAACAGGGCACCAGCCTCTGCGTCTGGAGAGCTGGGTTCTGCCCCTGCCTCTGCTGTCTGACTTTAGACCTGTCAGTTCACCTCTCTATTCCCCCTCCTTTGTCCTGTTTTCTCCCTTGTAGGGACTGTCTCTCACTACGTGTCTGTACGTTACTGAGCACGACTGGGCCCCAATCTCAGTTGGGGGCCTCTAGAGACTCCTCTAAATCGTAATACTGCTCTGGAACGCTAATGGCTTTCAGAGATGGGCCCACATGTGCCATGCCAAAGCAGTGTCTGCCTACTCAGAACATCTGTCCTAACCCACACAATCCTCCCTTCATCCTCCAGACCCAAGTCGCTGATGGCTCTGCTACTCCCTTCAGCTTGGAGCCAGAGGTGTCGTCTTGCAGCAACGGCAGCTCCCAAGGACTCAAAGGCCACCAAGTGTTGGTGGGTTTGGATTTACGCCTATGCCCTGGGGCACAATATTGTGGGGGGGGGGCTTTATATTATTGTGAATATTTCACATTACACCAAGGCGCCCCATTCAGGATCAGGGCCTCTTTGTGCTAGGTGCTGCTGCCCATATGCACCAACAAAGCCATGGTCCCTGCCACCAAAGAACTTGCAGTCTTCTCCATTTGCACTAGCAAATGCCACACTCTGCCCCAGAGGATGCTAGGCATGGGCCACTGCACAGCCAGGGGGATTTGGGAGGAATGATTTCACCAGGATGAATAACTGTGTGAAATCTCCAAAAGCTACATCAGGAGAACAAGAAAGAGGGACTAAAGACAATTAAACCCAAAGAGGGAAACAACAGAAAGTTAACACCTGCCACTAGCAACACCTGGTCCTCCCAAAACAGCCTCGGACAGTGTACAACTCCAACAAAGGCAGGCTCTGGTTTTTCAAAAAGTGCTTTCAAAAACCCAGCCCGCTAATTCCAGGAACAGCCCGGGAAAGAGTCAACTATAGATCTCAAACAGCTATATATAGAGACAGGGAGGTTGGGAGGGGAGCTGGGTCTGCCTGGAGAAGACGTTTCCATTAAGCTGGCTGTGTCTGAAACATCACCAAGCTGTAAGCAACTCCCTTTCCAGGTAGCTCCTGGGTGTGGCTGGATAGCACGAGACTGGATAAAGTAGGAAGCTAAGAACCAAAGCTGGATAAAACTGGAAAGTAGGAACCCAATGTAGTGCTCTTCTACTGGGCTGCACTACCCCCCTCTCCCTATAGACACACACACATTGCTGTAATCATCACCTAATCCTACAGTGTGACTGAGAGCTCGGCTAAATTCATCACTTCCTGTGGGACCCAGGAGTCCTGGTTCTCCTCCCGTTGGTGCTGGCTTCCCAGAACCATAGCCGCAGTGGAGCTACTCCAACCGTGCATTGGCATGACAGTGTGCACGGCTGGGAGTGGCAGGGGACAGGACTCGCTGCCAATTCAGCATTTCCGGAACTTTGTAAAAAGAAATCATAAGGCATACAAAGACTTGGGTTTTTGTCCTTTGCCCCTTGGAAATTCCCCCCGATTTATCAGCCCCACAGTGGGGCTGAGGCCGTGACCGGACCCACCTCTTTCCTTCCGCCCTGCCTAAGCAGCACAACTCATCAGCCTGGCTCTAACTGCGCAGCGTAAGGGGCATTAACATTTGCAATGCAAACGAGGCCTGTCAGCTCCCACCTGGTGCCCATATGGCTGCTGGGCCACGTCTCCGGAGACCCCATCACTTTGCTTGTAATTGGATTCTTCCCCTCTGGCTAGTGCAGCTGGATTGCACTGAGGCAGCAGTTTTACCATCCGCCCCAGCTCGTTGACGGATCGTCCTCCATGGTAATGTGTTGCCTCTCCGTGGCGTGCAAGGTCAACAAATTGTTCCTCCGCTGCTCAGCCTGCCGGGTTGCTGGGACTCTGGCATTTGCCAGCCCAGATAATCTGCAGGTTCCTCTGCTCCGCCCCGCCACGGCGAAGATTAAGTCAAACTGCACCTTCAAGGCTGAAGCTGCTTCATGCCAGTCAATAAATTCCTCCCCGTTCCCCTCTGATTGTAGTGCATCCATGAGAAGAGAAGGTCAAAGTGATGGGGGAGTGGGGGAGTCGACCCATATCCCTCCCATTACTTTGCTCTGAAAGATGAGCTTCCTTTAACCTGCACTTTTTAAGCAGGAGGAGAAAAAACATCCCGATCCAGCCAGTGTCAGCAATTAGGAGCATGAAATATCTGGTTAGAGGAGCTTTATAATTACAGTTTTTCCCTGTCCCCTCTCGCTGCCAAAAAGAAATCACTAAAGATCAGCTGCCTCTATGGGCTTCTTCAAGGTTGGCCCGTGCAGCCGTCGTGGAGGCAGACTGGGTTGAGGCACACGCCTTTTTATTTCTCGAGGTCTGGGTTCAAATTCTGACCAGGCCGCAGATGGAACGGGCACGCGTGGCCTCAGCCTTTCCCTGCGGTGAACAAACGTCTCAGAGGGAATGAAGCTGCGGGTTTGGGAGCAAGAGCGGGGGCCTGGTAGATGGAATTAAAATGGGCCCAAGCCGGCAGGCAGGCAGCCCACTAACCAAAACATCCATCTCAGAGGATTTTCTCTCCTGTTCTGAAGGAGCAGGCATCCTTCAGCTGCTCCCCCGGAGCCGCGGCCAAATACAGCAGGTGGCGGGATGTGGGGACAGAGGCCAACCAGCTCCCCCATGATGGGCCCTGAAAGACACTGGAGGGAACCAGGCACCACAACTTCTTCTCAGGAGTGAGGGGAAAGCTGAATCCTTTGGGGCGGGGAGGTCCTGACTGTGGAGGCTCCGCTGGAGACAGGACAGAGGCGGATATTCAGGTTGGCCACTTTTCTTATTCAGGGAGCTGAATGTAATTTGGATATTGGGACCTCTGAATCTGAGCTGAACATGGCAGCCCGCAGGCCACTCAGCAGGTGACTCTTGGCTTAGTACCCAGAGGTTTGGATGCTCAACGCTCTTGTGCCTGCAGAACACATCTCTCACACACACCCCTGCACTCGCACAACCCTGTGTCGCCACAACCCCTGCACCCGCCCCCACGCCCAGCCCCATGCTGCCGCAACCTGCACCCACCCCCGTGTCATCACAACCTACATCCGCCCCCATGCCCAGCCCCACCCTGCGCCCGCCCCCGTGTCATCACAACCTACATCCGCCCCCACACCCAGCCCCACCCTGCACCCAGCCCCCCGTGTCATCACAACCTACATCCGCCCCCACGCCCAGCCCCACCCTGTGCCCACCCCCACCGTGTCATCACAACCTACATCCACCCCTCCCACCCCCCCCCCCCCACCTCCACCCCTCCCCCCCCCCCCCCCCCGCCCTTCCCCCCCCCCCGCCCCCCCCCCCCCCCCCCCCCCCCGCCCCCCCCACCCCCCCCCCCCCCCCCCCCCCCCCTTCAACCCCACCCACACCCACCCCCCCCCCCCCCCCCCACCCCCCCCCCCATTGCCCCCACCCCCGCCCCCCCCCCCCCCCCCCCCCCCCCCGCGCATCCAAACCACCACCCCCCCCCCCCCCCCCCCCCCCCCTTTCCCCAACCCCCCCCCCCCCCCCCCCCCCCGTCGCCCCCAACCCCCCCCCCCCCCCCCCCCCCCCCCCGGTCTCACAAACCCCCCCCCCCCCCCCCCCCCCCCCCCTCACCCCCCCCCCCCCCCCCCCCCTCCCCCCCCCCCCCCCCCCACCCCCACCTCCCCCCCCCCCCCCCCCCCCCCCCCCCGCCTCCCACACCCCCACCCCCCCCCCCCCCCCCCCCCCCCCCTCCCCCCCCCCCCCCCCCCACCCCCACCTCCCCCCCCCCCCCCCCCCCCCCCCCCCACCCGCCCCCCCCCCCGTCTCCCCACCCCCTACACCCGCCCCCACGCCCAGCCCCACCCTGCGCCCGCCCCCCTGTGCCATCACAACCTACATCCGCCCCCACGCCCAGCCCCACCCTGCCACAACCTGCACCCGCCCCCCCGTGTCATCACAACCTACATCCACCCCTCGCACCCAGCCCCCGCAACCTGCACCCATCCCTCGCACTCACCTCTGCATTGCCACAACCCTGGCACCCCCCCTCACACTCACCCCCTGCAACCTGCACCCATCCCTCCCACCCATGTCGCCACAACCCCTGCACTCCCACACACACATCCCACCATCACCACAACCTTCACCCGCTCCGTGTGCTCTCTCTCTCTCCCGCCCTCACACACACACACACACACACACGCACACCCTAGCATGCCTACACTCTGTATATACACTCCTCACTCCCACACATACACCCCCACCAACCGTCTCCACAATTTACACATCCTCTTCCTGCACACACTCCATCAACACGATCCAGTCATTCCAGCCTTCCCCGTGTCACCCTTCCCTTAATCCTGACTGGCTGGAGTAGTCGCATTAAGCCATAATCTTTGCAATTTCTTCAGCGCTCACATGCCTTATACCTTAATGCCAGGATGAATATGCCCATCCAAATGTCTGTTTGCTAAGCTGGCTGACTAGGAGACTGGGTGGTATAGCTACAGCGGAGGCCAGCGAGTGGCAATTCCTAACAGTAAGAAAATAATAGCCAAGTAGGAAAACACTTGACTAACATGCAAAGGGTTTTGTTGTACAATTCTGCAGATGAGACCTGGAACCCCAGGGCTGCTCTCCGCTCCTGGCTCATTGCATTACCCTCTGTTAGGTGACGCCCTGACTCTGGGAGCTCCATGCCTTGCGTGCTACTGGAAGCTTGTGTCCGTCCTCAGCCAGTAAGGAGGCAGGGTTTGGTTTTCCCTAGCAGGCCTTTAATGAACGGCTTGTGTCCCAAGGAGTGCTGCACGGCTCTGGCTGAGCCAGCTGAACTCTTCCTGGAGACCCTCGCTCTTTGGGAAAATCACACATTAGGTTCAGCTTTCAATAGAAACATCAATGTGCTTCCCCACCAGCCCCTGAGAAGATACCCCGGCCACCTCCTTCCCCCCTCAGCTGATCTGTTTCAGACAAATGCCAGCCAAGAACCAAGTGCGAAACAAAAGCACAGGGACAAAAGAGCTGGAGACAAAGGCAGGCGTCCTCCTCTGACTGCCACTCAGCAGTCACGCGAAACAGAATGACATTCAGGGTCTGAGTCAACAGCAAAGGACGTTCCACGTCGAGGCTACCACCGTGTCCTGAGCCGACTCGCCACACGTGGGCGTTCCAACTCGTGTAGTCTGCCTGGTCTCCCACCCCAAGAGGTGACTCTCTCCTGTCAGCTCTCATCAATCCACCTGTCCTGCTGCAGTGAACCGGGAACCAGCAGGGTTTCTGGGGGTCTTGAGCTAGCATCAGGCAGATGGGACCAAGCCTGAGGTGAAGCGAGCTTGTGTGCGCTCAGCCCCCAGTGCAGAGCAGGCTGACTGAGGCATAAATAAATATTATTCCAAAATGCAGGAAGAGGGTCTGGGGCAATGGCTCTGAATTCTTTCCTCCCTCATGCTCAGCCCTGGCCGCATTCCTGCATGCCACTGCTTCAGCACTGTACCAGCACTGCAATTGTGTGCACCAAGGCCCATGGCTCCCCTTGGACGGCCTGAACTGTTCCACAAAGACAGGTCCTACCTAGGGGGCTGGCCAGGGGGTTGTCGCATGGCCCATGGACTACCCTAATTTTGACAGCGCGACCCTGTGTCGTGCGAACCCAGCTCCAGGGATATTCAACGGCTTTGTAGCTCCCACCGCAGTGCCACATAGGGGCCACACACCATGATGCAGCAAGGCAGGAGCCACAAATTCACAATTCAAGGGGACGCGCGACCAGACAGCCACGGGGTTATCAATTGCCTCTGCTTTCCTTTGCTGTACCTGAATTAACCCTCACACAGCAGAGCAGCCCAATGGAGCGGGAGCTGCGCTGGGATGCCGGACACCTGGGTTCTCATCCTGGCTTGCTTGTGACCCTTTGTCTGTGGGGTCTGTTTAGATACTTAGCTCTTAGAGGTAGGGACTGTCCCTGTCTGTCTAGATGGTGGGGCCCTAGTTCTGTAGGAGACCTCTAGGCACCACGGCAATTCACGGAGTAAGTAATAATAGCAGCAGGAGGGCTGTGCTAGCTGAGAGCCAGCATTCAGCTGTTTCATTCAGCTGCTGAGCAGGAGCGACCCAGAGGGGTCTCCACACCTGGCTAGGCCGTCTCCTCAGCCTGCCCGGTGGCCATCTGCCTCCTGAGCCATTGGTCCCTGGTCTCTGTTTGTCCTTGGTGCTGCTGGCTTCCATTTGGCTTGGTGGCTCGCTCTCCGGGCACCCCAGCGCGCGAACAACAGGGGCCTCACTGAGTTATATTAGCCTCGTCTAGGTCATCCCCGTTTGTCTCCGTGAAGCCTCACTCTTACATTCCGCTGCCATGACCCTCCGCTTGGCCTCAGCTCTAATTAGTAATGGGCTTTAATGAGCAACTGCTGCCACCCGTTCATATTTCACTGCCATGCAGGATGCAGTGAGAGGCCCCACGTCTTCGGCAGGCAGCTCGTTGCAATGAGGAAACAAAACACCCTTCTCACCTCCCGGCACACACTGCCCAGCAATGGCTAGTCCTTGGCACAACAGAGAGGATTTCATTGTTAGGGAAAAGGCACAGCATCTCCCTCCAGAGCAAAGGAAATGACCCCCAGAGCCCATTCCTCAGGCACAGGAGATCAGCAGAGGCACTGAGCAGGCTGGGTGGAGATAGATGGGTATCGTTTCCCCTGCTAATCCATCACCAGCACTTCTCCATATGCACCATCCTCTGTCCCTGCCTGTGAGGAAGCCCACAATGCACTGCCCCTCTACCGCCCCGCCCAATCCCACAATGCACTGCCCCTCTACCACCCCGCCCAATCCCACAATGCACTGCCCCTCTACCGCCCTGCCCAATCCCACAATGCACTGCCTCTCTACCATCCCACCTAATCCCAATTGGTGCAATGTGGGATCAGCGTGCAGCCTCAGAGCAAACGACTCTCAGTGGCNGCTCTACCATCCCGCCCAATCCCAATTGGTGCAATGTGGGATCAGCGTGCAGCCTCAGAGCAAACGACTCTCAGTGGCTGAAGGAAGATCTCAGCTGTTCCTAGTTCCCAAATCCCTTAGTGGCTGGCAGATCAGCAGCGAGGGCTTGCGTTTGAAATTAACATGCAAAGCTGGGTGGGAAATTTTTCCTGTTTTGGTTGGGATGAAACAGACCTTTCAGAATTTTTCTTGAAAACCAAGAGAGGCTATTTCTACAGCCTGCTGGTTGGGCTGCGATGTGGGAGATCCAGATTCCAGTCCCCACTTTGTCTGATTCAGAGCACTGGGCTATTCTGGGCTCTCTGTCCATTCCATCCTGGAGCCGAGACACCTCTCCTGATCCAAGTTTTGTCAAAACTGACACATTCCCACAACCAGTTTTGGTTCCGAGGGGGAAAAAAGTTTAGTCCAAAAATTCCCAACCAGCTCTATTAATGTGCTGATACGTGAAGCCAGCCTTGCAAAACGGTCATAAAAATGGGTCAAGCCCAGGTGCAAAACCCCGCAGCTGTCCTTCACTGTGAGGATGGGGAGCAATGAAAAAAAAACAAAGGATATTTTACTTTCCCACCAAATGACTATTTCTCATCCTGGCTGCCAGCGGAGCAGCATCCTGAAAGAATGCATGGAGCTACTCCAATGTACTCTAGTGAGAAAACTGATAACTATGGCTAGACAGACAAAAAGAGAAACGGCAACAGGTAACTCTTATTCACCATCCCTAATAGGTAAAACCAATAGTTCCATTCAAAGGCATACCTAGAATGGCTCCTGCCCATCTGTCTGTCTAGGCTGCTGCTGTGCTGAAATCACTGCCCAACATGCCAACCAATATTATCTCATAGTTTCCTTGTACTCTCCATCTGTCTGTATCCACCGGTTGTCTCATCTTATACTAATGCCTCGTCTGCACTTAAGGCAGCGTGTAGCGTACGGGCACGACACGTGTAGCTACCCGCCGCAGTGAAAGCAGGCTGGATCCACACTGCACTGGGGGGTGTTGCTTCACATGGCAGTGAAAGGGTCCGGCAGCAGGGAGGCAACAGGACACTACAGTGCGAAAACCAGCAGTGTGGACAGGAGAGGCAGTGCTTGGGCGTGTAGAGAGCCCATGTAGGGTAAATAGTCCGGGGGTTCAGGCATGTAGGGTTCTCTACTCCACTCACCTAAGCCAGACCTCACTTCCTACAATGCTACTTATACCTGTGCCAGCCAGGCTCCACATGCTGCTGTACGTACAGGCCTCCCTCTAGATCGGGGTCCCCAATGCGGTGCCCCCGTGTACTGGCCGGCGGACGAGCATCTGCCGAAATGCCGCCGAGAAGCAGGGTCATTCAGATGCATCGCCGCCGAAATGCGGCTGATTTTCGGCGGCATTTCAGCGGCGACGCCTCGGGATGACACTGCTTGTTGGCAGCATTTCGGCGGCGACGCCTATTGACATTGCTGCTTGTGGGCGGCATTTCAGCGGATGCTCGTCCGCCGCCACGGTGCTCCGTGGCTCGTCGTCTGGTGCCCGCCAGATGAAAAAGGTTGGGGACCACTGCTCTAGATTGTAAAAACTCTTTGAGGCAAGGTCTGGCTTTTTGTTCTGTGTTTGTACAGCTCCTAGCACAATGGACACCTGGTCTGTGACAGGGACTCCTAGGCGCTATGATACTTCATAATAATAATACATCCCAGGCCTGCAACGTCATATCTTCTTCAGCATCGCTCCCGTCGTTCTAACTCTTTCAACCATTTACAACTCACTGCAGGGTAAGTGCCAGGGGGGTGCTCAACCCCGGCACTGCCCCAGGCCCTACCCCCACTCCACCCTTCCACCGAGGCCTCACCTATGACCCGCCTCTTCCCACCCCCGCTTCACCCCGCCCTCCCTCTTCCCACCCAGTTCCACCCCTCCCCCAAGTGCATCGCGTCCTCATGCCTCCCCCCTCCGCACAGCCTCCTGCATGCCAAGAAACAGCTGTTTTGCAGCAGGCGGGTGGCGTGGGGAGAGAGGGGTAGGCGCTTATCCGCGGTGCCCGCTGGTGGGCAGGAGGCGTCGGGGGGGGGGGGGGGGGCTGATAGGGGGGCTGTCGGTGGGTGCTCAGCACCCACCATTTTTTCCCCGTGGGAGTCAGCACCTATGCTGCTGGGCGTTGCTCCTGTATATTCATCCACTGCCATCCCTAGCCCCTGCAGAAGGGCCACGGCCTCTCCATAAACCAGTCCCACTGCAAAGCAGTAGTTACAAAGGAATCACACTGCCCATGAGCACTGGAGAAGCCCCAAGGCCTGGTTTATCAACAGGCAATAGTCCTAGAGACAGAACAGTGGCTGGAAAGATTTCTGCTACTGGGGATTTACACAACAAGAGAACAGTGTAACCAACAGACCATGCCTGGCCTACAGAAAGAGCTGTGTATTTATTCCCCAGATGAATGCAATCTCTTTAATATGGGGCAGCTTACTCATGTACAGTCACCGAACTGCAGCCCTAAAGCAAGCATCACATAAAACAGCGGGATTTTCTCCAAAATATACACAGAGGGCCCAGGTTTCAAAGGTACCACCTAGCCTGTGCACAGGAAGTCAGCAAAGGCAGCCATTTGCATTCCGCAAATCCCTCACTTACGTGTTGTGGTAGAAATTTTTGTCCGTTCCAGCTGAGGAATAAGGAGAGACGGACACAGCTAATCAAGCAAAGAGCCCCGGGAGGGGTGATCCGTTTATTTCAATTGCAATTGGGTTCGAGCTCGTAAGTCAGCATGAACAACGAAAACACTTATACCAAAGGATTATATACAGTTGACTATGATAATCTATCACTCTATGATTGGCCAAAATCTACTATCATTACCATACATAATTAGCAAGTTACATACATCTGCCCCTCTGGTGACCCCTTATTGTTCATTTACGTGCCCCCTCCCCTTGTTATTTTGCAAACTAAGTGATTAGTTATCTACAGGATACAGGCACAGGGAGTCCCACTGTCCATAAGATTGGAGTTTGGCTACATTTCCTCTCAAAGGAACTTCCTGAGTTAAGACAACCCATAGCTGACCCCGTGTGTACGTGAAAATTTGCCCCCTGGCAGTTAAGTAGAATAATTTTATATCAGTGTGAAATTCACCCCTGTTCAGGCCAGCATGCGGCCTGTGCGTGGCTTACGCCCCCATGAGTTATATGGGGGTCTTCAGAAGAGACCTTGCCCTGACCCTCTGCTCAGGCATGAATTCACTCTTACATGCAGAGACACATATTTGCAGGCATTTTCGCATGCAGCTCCTAGCTCTGTGTATGCAAGGATAAGCATGTGCAAACTGGTGCAGGGCACAAGGCAGGCGGCAAACTTTGAAAATAACGTTTATTTGATACCCTCTCTGGAGATCCTTATTGCTCATCCCCTCCCATCTCTAAAATGGGCGGTGAGGAAGGATCTGGTCTCAGCTGGGTTCAAAGTCAAATGAAACTGAGATCACTAAGGCCCACAATAGACAAGCTGGCCTGATAGGAATCACAGGTAATGGTGGGTGTCAGTGTGATACACTCTGCCTTTCACTAGGGAGAACCAGGTGGAGCCCACACATGAATTCCCATCACTCAGCAATTTATGAGCTCTGCACTCATGAAAATAAAAGGAGCATTGTCTGGGCCCCCCTTGATGGAGTCCTGGCTCGGACGGGCCTTACACATGATGAGAGACTGAAGAGACAGATCATATAGCTGGAAAGTAGTGGTACGGAACAATCCCGCACTGGCAAGGGACGGACTGGATGATCTAATAGGGCTTTTCCATCTCTAAAGAGTGGGATGGGACCCAGAGGCCCAGGGGAGGGGAAATAACTTTGCCAAGGTCGTTCGCCGAGCCAGGCATAAAACCCACAAGCCAGCACTAAACTATAGCACCTCCCCTACTTCAGTGTATTCAACCAGCCCAATGTGTTTTGGGAGCAGCTGGACTCTGTCGCCTGGAGCATACGAGAGAATATTCGGGAGTGAAGACAAGCCCTCGAGCTGTAGTAGATTGGGAAGGAGGTGACCCAAAAGAGGCTGGCTGGTGGAGCAGGCGTGCCCCACTTCGCTGACAGCTGTGGGGCAATGCGAAAGGCTGGGAGCCTTTTCTGAGGGCCCTCCAGGGCTCTTTCAGGAGCAATATGCATAATTGTTCTCCCAGCTGGCCGTGCTGTAAACAGCCTATTGCAAAAGGGAGATGTGTGAAGCTGTGTCTTGGGGTTTTTTTAAGGCCCCAGGCTAGAATAAATGAGTTTGCTCAGAGAGGAGCAGGGACAAGGCCAGAAACAACAACACCTCACGTTCCAGATCTTACATTAGCATTAGCACACAGAGGGTCACGGGCTGATGAATTGGTTACCATCACAAATCAAGGAGTCGTAATAATAAGGCTGCTAATGATTTAGAAAGGGGAAAGTCGGCCCATCACCCAACTGAAGCCAGGGGGGCCGTAGCTGATGCGGGGAACCAGGCAGGAGAGTTGCACAAGGTGCAGGAGGATTACAGAGCTTATGCTATACAGGGTATTACTGTCCATGTTCTAAGTACTGTACATAAGGATTGCAAGGCACCCACTATACAGGCCCTAATCCAAAGCCCGTTGAAGTCAATGGATCAACTCCCATTGACTTCAAGGGGTGTTGCACTGGACTTGTATTGCGTAGGGCCCATACAACAGCATATAGCCTGAGAACCCTATGGCCTACATAGGCCCTGATCCCACACCATTAAACTCAATGAGAGCTTTGCCATTGACTTCAAGGCGTCTAAGATCAACGCCAATACTGCCTAGAGTCCACTGCCCTGTGGCTCATACACTGCACTGGCTCAGAGAGTAGGAAGTGAAGGCGGCAGAGAAAGAGAGACCTAAACCCTTTGGGTTTGATTCTGAGGTAGGGTGAACAGACAGCAAGTGTGAAAATCGGGACGGGGGCAGGGGGTAATGGGAGCCTATATAAGACAAAGCCCCGAATATCGGGACTGTCCCTATAAAATCGGGACAGCTGGTCACCCTATTCTGAAGGCAGCGCCGGCTCCAGGGTTTTTGCGGCCCCAGACAGAAAAAAAAAAAAAAAAAAAAAAGCCGCGATCGCGATCTGCGGCGGCAATTCGGCGGGAGGTCCTTCGCTCCGAGCGGGAGTGAGGGACCCTCCGCCGAATTGCCGCCGAATAGCTGGACGTGCCGCCCCTCTCCCGAGTGGCCGCCCCAAGCACCTGCTTGTTCAGCTGGTGCCTGGAGCCGGCCCTGTCTGAAGGCAGGAAGGATGCAGGTTCAACGCTGTAAGCAACACATCACAGCTACTTTCTGATGGGGACTGTTATCTTCCCTGGGGGCAAGCCAGTGCCCAGACAGGAATGCAGAGCGCTTGGCAGTAGCGGTGGGGATCCCTGGGCTGCGGGGAGGGGAACAGGCCTACCAGGGACAGCCCCTACGAGTGGTGGGCCTACTGGACTGTACTCGTGTCCTCGGTCCAAGATGGACGTGTGCCTGTTACACACGCGTGTGAGCGCACATGCACACAGTGCAGATCTATCCTGAACAGACCAGCAAGAAGGAATGGTTAACCCTATGGGCCCTCAGGTTCAAAGCATTGGGATGGGCTCTGAGATCCCATCTGCTCTCTCTCCCATCCCAGCCCCCTCTCAGCTTATAAAATTATACCCCTTCCACTTCCCTAGCCCACCCTGACGTCCCCTGTAGGTAGCCACACTCCGAACAGGGAGAGCTTCCTCTCCTGCATGGACCCACTCGGTGCCAGGACATCCCTGTCCATAGCCACTCGTGCTGTTGTGCTCTGCCCCCTCCCTGGGGCAGGACTAGCAGGCAGAGCTGGGGGGCGGGTGAGGGGTTCGGTGGTGTTGCTTTCCCTCGTGAGCCATGACCGGGCCCCTCCTTTCCCAGCCCAGAGTTCCTCCCCTTTAGGAAGTGGTCTGATCCTTCAGGGATGGGCAAAAGGCTTCCAAGAGGCTCTTCAGATATTTTCTGGGATTTGCACAGCTATTTTCTGTCACCACCCTTTCTTCCTGTAATTGAAAGCCGCTGGCTTTGCACGGAGAGCCGACTCAAAACCAAGCAGGGTTCTCTGAGTGACAGACAGAGAACCCCGCCTGCCCCCCAAAAATCCCAGGCTAGCACAAAAGGGCACTTTCAAATGGAACAATAAATCCAGTTTATAATGTTTCCCTCCCCTGCTCCCTGATCTATTAGCCCCTGGTTGGTTTCACTGTTTCCTCTGGTCTCCTGCCTCTCTCCGCCGATTTTCAGGCTCTCTTAAGCGGAATGTGACCCTCATATGTCTGAACTTGTCACACACTGAACCCCACAACGTTCAGCTGGATTCAGAATAAGGCAAACCGAGTTTGTCCAACCTTCAATGAGAACCCTGCCCAGTCGCCATCCAATGTGACAGCCCACTCTGCTCTCAACTCTTCAGCAGCCCGGAGAGGGTTAATAAACAAATCCACATGTTTTTTAAAATATCATCTGCACCGAGGCTAATGAACGCTGGGGTCTTTGGAGATTTGTGGCATTCGTTGGGTAAGTGGATTTCAATTAAAGTCATCCATAAAGAGAGTTTTTCTCCCTCTCTTAATCACAGCAGCACATCAGAGAGAGCTGAGAATGTATCACTAAATGATATACCTAAGGTGTCAAAGAGCACCGTTCTCCTACTCCTGGGGAAAAACAGATTAATTGATACAGGTCGGACCAGCACAGGACCCTGGGTAATTGTACAATAATTACCCTAATAAAAATTTTAAATTAAAAAAGCCAACTCTGTCAGGTTTCGGCTCAATATTAGCTACGTGGGAGACTGATTACAGCTGCCACCTGATGAAACATTAAGCACCAGGTATTCAAATCTCAGCCCCTGTAACTGTTCACATATATTTGCATGTCTTGCTTATGTACACAAACACCTAATGTGCACGTACAGATCAGGCAGTGGCACACCCACCTGGCCAACGAGGAACCTGGCAAATGCACACCCAAATGGCCTGCATGTGCCATTGGGAATCTGCGTGTATAAGGTATGTTCTTCATATGTGGTACAGATCATGAGCTTGTTCTACCTATGTACTTCCATCAGAGTAGCCAAGCATCTCTCAATCATTAAGGAATTTATCATTCCAACTCCCCTTTGGGGTTGAGAAATATTATTATCCCCCTTTTAGAAACAGAGGAATGAGGCACAGAGAGATGAAGTGACTTGCCCAAAGCCAGGAACTGAAGCCAGACCTCCAGAGTCCCCATCCAATGGCTTAATCACACAACCATCCTTCCAATTCAGCTGTCTGCAGGATGCCGTTAAGCACCCAGGGCAGGTCTGAGCTGCACTGTCAAACACTGAACATCTGAACAGTGCAGCCAGAATCCACGGCAGAGCAAAAACCCAGGAAAACAAATCAGAAGAAAAGCTGCAGATGAGAATTGCTCCGCATAATACACTAGCAGAATCCACATCATCTTCAGGAGCAGAGAAAATGCTTACACAGGCAAAAGAGATATTGGCACAACAAAAGGAAGCATATTAAGGCCGCTCCTTTGAAGCAAATTTATATATCAGCCAGTACAGAGTTTACAACAATACAGAGGGGCCGGATTGTTAACCGGACAGCTTTTCACTTGTGAATTCAGACCAGCAGTGCTAGAAATTCATTCACACCCGACAGCTGTTTCAGTGGCCAACGTGAAATTAGTTCAGTGGGCCTCAGGTCACTCCCCAGCTGGAGTAGCGGCCACGCTGCAACCACCACCGCCACGGCTTGGCAGCATCAGCAGAGAGGCTCAGGACGAGCCCCGGAGGCTGACCTCCTCTGTTACCATTCGGTTGGAGGGATGGGTCTAGCACAGGGGTAGGCAACCTATGGCACGTGTGCCGAAGGCGGCACGCGAGCTGATTTTCAGTGGCACTCACACTGCCCGGGTCCTGGCCACCGGTCTGGGGGGCTCTGCATTTTAATTTAATTTTAAATGAAGCTTCTTAAACATTTTTAAAACCTTATTTGCTTTACATACAACAATAGTTTAGTTATATATTATAGACTTATAGAAAGAGACCTTCTAAAAATGTTTAAATGTATGACTGGCATGCGAAACCTTAAATCAGACTGAATAAATGAAGACTCGGCACACCACTTCTGAAAGGTTGCCGACCCCTGGTCTAGCACTAAGGCAGTGTGGTCTTCCAGGCCAAGGAGGCGGCAAGGGGCAACATGGGTAGTGCTGCTGCTCGTTCGGTGGACACGCAGATTTCAGTCTCCAGGGCAGTCAGTCCAGCACCTTTCACAACAAGAACATGGGACTCCTCCTGAGTAGAGGGGAGCATGCCCTGGAGGCTCTGCACTCACCGGGGAGCAGCAGAGCTGCAGCGACCCAGTGACAAGGAGACGAGCAGTTCCAGGTCAGTGCTAACGAGTCCCACCCACCCTTTTCTCAGCTATGCTCCGGAGGCCTCGCCCACCCACACGCTGTGTCTCCAACGCTGGGTCGGGAGCTGGCCTTCAACCAGGTGGGACGTTCTAAGGCCGGAATGAGTCTTTAGGGCACTTTTCATGCAACCTAGCCCTGTACCCTCCTGCTTTCCCTCTCCAATGGAGCACTCTAAGCGTGCCCTGCCCACCCAGCAGTAACATCTTGGCACCGTTTGGCTTTCAGTTCTGGTTCCTTGAAACTGGTTCCCCTCCTTGCCTTCCACTGGCCTGGTTTAGGAGAAAGATCCATCTCCTTCTCTACCCCTCCCATTAGAAATAGCTCATGAGATAACTGCAAGGGTTACCGTGCAAGTAAGAAGTCGCTGCATTGTATTTCTTTGGAGAGTTGCCTGGTTGCAAAAATTCATGACTAAACGTCTGTTCCTATTAGATCCAGAACGGCTGCACTGCAATCACACTAATCAAAGGGAAACGATTTGGCATTAACACGGCGGGGATGTGTCCTTCCACTCTAGTTTATGGCAGGGGAACATGGGTTAATTGGGAGCGCTGGAGGTGCCTCCCTAGGGTTTGACATACCCCAGAAACACCCAGTGGCAGCACTAATCGCCCAGAGACTTTACATTTGTTGGAAATTTTCTTCTTGGGCAAGGTGTGGAGGATGGAGATGCCATTCGTTCTGTCACTCTGAGGTCTGTCTCCTGGTCCTCGGGGCCAGACTAACCCATCACCGGGCTCTAGGTGAACATACACTTCTGGGCTTGCAGGGGGACCGGACAGGGGGGCGCAGGTGCCTTCTAATATGAAAACCAAACAGCTGTACAGTACGCTCAGTGGGGCCAGCCGGGCCTTGCTGCAGCAAGTGGCAGTGTTAGGCAATTACCGGGGGGTGGGGGTGCCTGAAAGCCAGATCTGGCCTCCGGGCATCAGCTGCTCCATCTTGCTCCCTGCCTGGGGCTCTGCTGTAAGGACGGCCCTACTACCTACAGCCAGCTCCACTTCAGGCTCCGGCACCTGCGCCCCCCTGTCCGGTCCCCCTGCAAGCATTGCTACGCTGACCCACCTCTGAACACGCCCCCTTCCTTCCCCCCGCCAGCTCGGAGGATGCTCTGCGGCTGGGAGGGAAAGGGGCCACCTGGCAGACAGAGAGTGCAAGGGCTGGAGCTGCCAGGAGCCCAGGGCCGGCTGGAGCCGAGTAGCGAGGCCAGCGTGACAGCAGAGCCCCCAGCGGGGAGCAGGAAGGAACAGCTAGCACCCAGCGGGCCAAACGAAAGGCCCTTGCTGGCGGCTCCAGCCCTAGTGCTTCCGTGCCAGGCGGCCCCTTTCCCTCCCCTGCAGAGCATCCTCTGAGCCAGCTGGTGCCAGTGCCTGGCCCAGGCCGGGGATGGGTTCGGTGCTCAGAGCAGGGATGCTGCCGGGGAGCACAGGGACTGGTCCTGAGTAGCGGGGCTGCCCAGACAGCAGAGCCCCCAGCTGGGAGCCGTAGCTGGGCACAGGTAGGGGGAGGCAGGCACAGGCTCTGAGGGAAGGGGAGGCACCCCGTGCTTTCCTGGGCCCAGCTCCCCCACCTTCCTCCCAAGTCCTGTGGTGGCCCCAGAATCGAGCTTCGCAAGGGGCCCCCATGGGACAAACTCAGCCACTGGCTGCGGATCTGCTGGGACCGGCTGCTCATCCTGCTGCTGCTCGAGGCACAGCTCATCATGGCCGAGGGCCTGCCGGGCCAGACCTGAGTGGTGCTGTGACCCCATGGTAGGGTTGCCCCTTTTCTAATCGCACAAAACCAAACACCCTAGCCCCGCCCCTTCTCTGAGGCCCCGCCCCTGCTCACTCCATTCCCCCCCCCTTGGTGGCTCGCACTCCCCCACCCTCACTCACTTTCACTAGGCTGAGGTAGGGGGTTGGGGTGCGGAAGAGGGTGAGGGCTCTAACCGGGGGTGCGGGCTCCGCGGTGGGGCCAGAAATGAGGGGTTCAGAGTGCGGGAGAGGGCTCCAGGCTGGGGTAGGGAGTTGGAGTGTGGGAAGGGGTGAGGGCTCTGGGTTGGGGCCGGGGATGAGGGGTTTGGGGTGCAGGAGGGGGCTCCGGGTTTGGGGGGGCCAGGACTGGGGCAGGGGGTATTACCTTGGGCGGCTCCCGGTCAGCGGCACAGCAGGGCTAAGGCAGGCTCCCTGCCTCTCCTGGCTCTGCGCTGCGCCCTGGAAGCAGCCAGCAGGTCTGGGTCCTAGGCGGGAGGGCCAGGAGACTCCACACGCCGCTGTCGCCCGCAGGCACCGCCCCCTCCAACTCCCATTCACCGCATGCGGAGCCAGTGCTCAGGGCAGGGGCAGAGCGCGGAGCCCCGTACACACACACACACACACGAGCCGGACCTGCTGGCTGCTTCCGGGGCACAGCGCGGTGCCAGGACCGGTAGGGACTAGCCTGTCTTAGCCCTGCAGCACCGCCAACTGGACTTTTAACGGCCCGGTCAGCAGTGCTGACCGGACCCGCCAGGGTCCCTTTTCGACCAGGCGATCCAGTCGAAAACCGGACACCTGGCGACCCTGCCCCATGGGCCCTTCGCAGCATGGATTTGGACCCTCCAGATGTCCCTAGTTTGCCTATGAGTTAATCCAGCCCTGTTGACCACTGCCAATGAAACACTCACACTAACAAGCACTAACTCTCCACCCGTTATTCCTTTCCCTACAGGGACACCTTTCCCCCCAATACAAGCGTAACCCACTGGTGAGTGTGGGCTACAGGTCCCCCCCTGCCCCATCCACTGAGTCTGTTACAGCCCCACTCACAGAGGCGCTCGGCTCTTTAGCTCAAGTTGCAGCAGCTCATCGTCAGGCTTTTAGTCCAGAAGTCCCAGTTCAGTCCCCGGTACGTTAGCCAAGATGGCAGCCATCACATAAGCAAATCTCAACCACCCATCTCCTCCCATGGCAACTCCTAGCCCCTTAAGTATCTCCCTTCCCTGATGTCTTACTGACATTTCTCCAGCCCATCCCTTCTTCCCCACAGAGATCTATCCACCCACCTGTTCTGCCCCCAAGCTAGGGTGACCAGATGTCCCGATTTTATAGGGACAGTCCCAATTTTTGGGTCTTTTTCTTATATAGGCTCCTATTACCCCCCACCCCCGTCCCGATTTTTCACATTTGCTGTCTGNCCCCATCCCTTCTTCCCCACAGAGATCTATCCACCCACCTGTTCTGCCCCCAAGCACACACACCCACATCTCTGGTTATGCTGATAATGGCTGCAGACTTAACACTGACAGTTCAAAAGCCACTTTCCTGCTGCTTAATCAACTAGGAATGCCCATTGTGTTCCTCTTCCTCCACTGGGAGGGGTGAAAAACATTAAACATCAGGTGGAACTCCACACAGCAGCCCATTCGACGGAGGCTGAATCAGCCGCAGTTCTCCCAGCCAAACTGGCCCAGCCTAGCTCCTTCTGGGCTGTCCCAGCTGTCTCTAGGCCCCCGTCAGAGCCTGGCTCGCATGCCCCCATGCACAAACTTTCTACTGGGAAGTGAATTCGACGAGGTTCCACCCACACAAGGCGAGTGAGGCCCATGGAGCAGGTTCGACACACCTGTAACTGGCCCAGGGAGTTCACTTTGCCACAAGGGGCAATGGCTGATGACAAATTACTTTGGAGTTTGAGGCCAGAAAAGGGGAGGTGACACCGGTGAAGCTGGGGAGCGTTCCTTTTTTAATTCCCCCTTCAGCTCTTTCGACTTGGAGAGAGACAGGCTGAAATCACGTCTGAATTCTCTGCTGTTTAATAACGCCGCCCCACTTATACAGCTTCCGCTTCCACAGAAACTCCAGCCCAAGGCCTTCTTGCCTTCCCATCACTCCCTCTTACCCAATCACCCGGCACCGCTGACCAAAGCAGGCAGCCATTTCTCCGACAGGTGTGCAACCCACAAAGCCACAACTCAGACCCTCTCGGCGTGAACAATTGCTCCAAGCAGCTCTTGAGGGCTTTGCGTGGATACCAGGTGGGATTCATTAAAAGATCAGACTCCAGAGAGCGAGCCAACTGGGCCCCAAACAGGCTCCAAGGCATTGCCGCTCCCCTGAAGCTGCCTCATCAAAGACCGGCAAAGGCTGCTGAGCTCAGCAGGCTGGGGAGGAGGTGGCTCAGTGGCTGGGAATCAGTTTTTATAAAGTTGAATCAAGTGTAATTTAGTTAAAACTATGTCACCAGGAAGAGAAATTATATATATATATGAACCTAATTAACTCAGTTCCAGAGACGCCCTTAGGGCAAGAAAAGAGAGGTAAGGATTAGAGCTGGTTGAAAACTTTCCAGGGGAACAGCTTTCTGTCAGAAAACGCTGATTCGATGAAATGGAAACACTCCCCAAGAATGTGTCCGGCAACACAATTTCATTTAGAAAATAACCAAAATGATTCATTTTGATAAGGTCAGCACGATTCATTTTGACTTTTTCACTGCAAAATGGCATTTTCATTTCAACTTATTTTAGATTATAAATTAGGATGTAAAAGAAAAGTCAAGAGCAAAGCAAAACCTTTTGATTGACCCTAAACAAAATATTTTGGATTTTTTTTGGTTTGGTTTTCCTGGAAATTTTGATGTTTAAAGCAAATCTGAAAATTGCAGGATTTCCTGGAGGATGGAAATTCCAGCTTTCACTCAGCTCTAGTACGGATACAGCTTTGTCATGTCAGGAAGGGATCCAGACTGGGGAAATCCAAGGAATAGTCATCCCAATTTTTAAATGAATTCCCGTTGGCTGCGATCATGTCCTGATTCATGAACATCCACGGGACTGAGATTTGCTAGCATCGCTTTTCCCTGAAAACCAATTCAAACTGCGTACATGCCGCCTTTGCACCACAAACCTGCTTATAAAAAATAACACTCACCCAATCCGATAAAGAAACAGTGCCATGTGACTGAGATGGCCAATCACAACTAAGCAAGCCAGCTTGCATTCCAGATTTGAAACTTGCAAATAGCAACAGAAATTTGCAAAAAATGAAGACTAGCCCTTTTCAAACGACAAGTCAATTTGAGGTGATCATGGGCATTCTGCTGACAGGAAAGGGGAAAATATTTGTGAAGATACTGTCTATTGTCTGTTCATTTACTATTATCTAAGGGTTTGTTCAGATTCAGGGCTTTGGTATGATTTCAGTGGGACTCCATGGGGGTATAAGGCTCTGGATCGGTTTTATCTTGCCATTAGGGTGACCAGATGTCCCAATTTTATAGGGACAGTCCCTATAATTGATTTTTTTTATATGGGCTCCTATTACCCCCCACCCCCGTCCTGATTTTTCACACTTGCTGTCTGGTCACCCTACTTGCCATGAACCAAGGAACACTGAGGTGTGGCGTCAATAAAAATCAGTGGGCATGGGGAGAAGAGGAAATTGGTGGATGCTTTCAGTCCTTGGGAAAAGGTTCCGTTTCAGATCAGGTCAGTTCCTATCTGATGCATCTGTTTTCATAGAATCATAGAAAGGCAGCGTTGGAAGGGACTTCAAGAGGTCACCTAGTCCACCCCAGCCCCACGCCGAGGCCCCCATTCTTAATAAAACATTGCACTTCCCTAGCTCCTTTTCCCTCCAGATCTCAGAGAGGTTTGCAAACATCAATTAACTGATCCTCACAACGGCTCCTGTGCGGCAGGTGAACATTAATTTCCCCCTTTTACAAGCTGGGAAGGAGACCGAGGCCCAAGAGATTATTTTGCAAACCCGTTCTTGCCTCCCCTTTACTTCTTCTGTCTATTGATGTCGTGATTTAGATCTAGACTGTGGATCTAGACTGTTCTCAGTGGTGGCAGATGACAGAACAAGGAGCAATGGTCTCAAGTTGCAGTGGGGGAGGTTTCGGTAGGATATTAGGAAAAACTGTTTCACTAGGAGGGCGGTGAAGCACTGGAATGGGTTACCTAGGGAGGCGGTGGAATCTCCTTCCTTAGAGGTTTTTAAGGTGAGGCTTGACAAAGCCCTGGCTGGGATGATTTAGTTGGGGATTGGTCCTGCTTTGAGCAGGGGGTTGGACTAGATGACCTCCTGAGGTCCCTTCCAACCCTGATATTCTATGATTCTATTACTTTATTCGCTTATTTGTTTCTTCCCCCTTATGTTCCAAATGAGTTTATTTTATTTCAATACATACCAACTTAAAAGGCATTTGTTTCTGGCATCCAGGTGCCTTCAGCACATCTCTAAACAATTAAAATTCCATACCAGAAAACAACAGACCAATAAGATTGTGTCTTTGCTTTTTACACAATACTAAGAATACAAGCCAACCACAGGACACAGCTGGGCTGCAAACAACCATGTTTAACTACTATATACAAACATACAAGTCCTAGCTACATACATACACTGCTGCTCTGTTGGGTTCCAGATGAACTTAGTCACATTAGCAGGGGGTTCTCACAACAAATTTTTTGGTGGCCTCACAACTCTTGTTGGTGGCCGCACTGACAATTTTTCCTAAAATACTTAATTAACTTTAGGAAAAACAAATAAATATGCACATATGCATATCCAAATCATTTTAATTTATTTAAGTAGGGTTTTTTTTTCCAGACTCAGTAATTAAAGTAATTTACAGTTGTCTCTATTCTTTACTGGACCTAAACAGAACAGAAACACAGATAAGGCACTTTGCACGTTCTTGTCTTTTGTTGTTGTTGTTGATTCTTTTGCTTTCTTGGTTGCGCTTTTTTCCCCCCTTAAGACTTGCTAGCTGGTCAGTCTTCTGCTGTGAAAAGTGATATTTGTTCATATCACTTTTCACAGCAGATGTACTTAGCCCTGGCAAGCCCTGGGACAAATTAAGCCCTGGATGGGGAGGTGGGCAGGGAGGCAGCAGGGCCCAGGGGCGATGGCAGGGGTGGTGATCCTGGGGCCGGAGCCTGGACCCAGAGCCTGCCACTGTGTGGACGGAGCCCAAAGCCCCATGGCTGAAGCCTGCCTCCCCTACCCCCCGGGAAAATGGGGAATTCACCAGTTGCCTGCACCTCCAGAGTCTCTGGAAGGGGGCAGGGCCCAACGGCTGCTTTGCGTCCCCCCCATCACAGCCCAGATGGCTGTGGCTGCAAGAAAAGGCCCTGGTGGCCACCTTTGAGAAACACTGCATTAGAGTCTTGTTCTGTTTCATGTTCAGAGATGAGCCCAAGCCACACAAGTTCAGATCCTGATTGAACTTTCCCAATATTCAGGGCTATTTGGAGCCAGGGTTCTGGTTTGTGCCTGTCCTTACACTCCCTATTGAGCTACGTGATGACCAGCTAACAACTTCAAATGGGTCAGCCTGTGTTTAAGCATTCACAGGGCTTGAGCTAACCCAGTTATAGAAAAGACGATGACAGCTACCAGTTTGGCAACACCAGGGTCTGAACCGAGGAGGTAACTATATACACGTCACAAGGGCTTGAGCTACAGACCCCGGCTCTGTACTTAGGGGCCACAACAGACTCCCAGTCTTTATAGCTCAGTAAGCAAGTAGGTATCACTCGCCAGTGGGACACCAGAGCATCCCTTTGGCCCACCAAGGCAGGGCCTCAAACAACACTTTAAACAGCAGCATTTAAAACAGTGGAGCTAACTGCACTGCTGGCTGATGAGAGGTGTGAATTCCACGCTAATGCAGCTCAGTAACCAGATAAGTAAACTCAGGCTTAATGAGACTCAGGGGAGACAGCACCTTTGTTATAAAAACAACCAACTTATGCCAGACTGTGGGCTTTGCCTTGCTCAGCGGCGGTGTCTCCCTGCACACACAAACACGCGGCACATTCCTCTGGCATCCACTCATCCTGGGGCCTTTGCGGGTTTTTCCCCCCACCTTTACCCCAAAGCAAAGAAAAGAAAAGAAAAAGAAGAAGAAGAGAGAACCATAGTGAGGACTGCTGTAATTAATGAAGTGGGGAGAAATAAACTCCCCAAACACAAATGCCAGGACAAATATAATATCATCTCTTTGAAAACAAGAGCTTTTATCATCTTCACCGTGGCATTGAGCAACGCCTCCGATACTGCATTTCCCTTGTCTCCAACAAACATTAAATACCCAGGGCTGAAGTCTTGCCTTTGTTTTGTTACTATCAAACTTTTATTACGAAGAATAAAACATGTTACTAGTGCCGAAACAGGCAGCCATTTCAGCTGTAAGAGCCCTTGGGTAAGGACTGGTTTCAGAGTAGCAGCCGTGTTAGTCTGTATCAGCAAAAAGAACAGGAGGACTTGTGGCACCTTAGAGACTAACACATTTATTTGGGCATAAGCTTTCGTGGGCTAAAACCTGAAGTGGGTTTTAGCCCACAAAAGCTTATGTCCAAATAAATGTGTTAGTCTCTAAGGGCTGGTCCACACTAGGGGCGGGGATCGAAATAAGATACGCGACTTCAGCTACGAGAATAGCGTAGCTGAAGTCGAAGTATCCTATTTCGAATTACGCGCGCTTACCTCGCGTCCTCGCGGCGCGGGATCGACGGCCGCGGCTCCCCCGTCGACTCCGCGAACTCCGCTCGCCCTGCTGGAGTTCCGGAGTCGATGTGAGCGCGTTCGGGGATCGATCTATCGCGTCCAGACGAGACGCGATACATCGATCCCCGCTACATCGATTTCTACCCGCCGATCCGGGCGGGTAGTGTGGACCTAGCCTAAGGTGCCACAAGTCCTCCTGTTCTTTTTGGGTAAGGACTGTCGCTCCTTCTAGGTCTGGTGCCAAGCGGGCTGTTGGAGCTTCACCAATCATCAGCCTACTTTGCACTTCGACGGTGCTCATTGTTTGTAAGGCAAAAGGCGCATTAGGAAGGCGGGGGAGCAGCGTTAGCTCCTTTTCACCAACGGGGAAAACAACTCCGAGAGAGATGAACCGACTTGCTCAGGGCTTGTCTACACTGGCAAGTTTCTGCGCAGGAAAGCAGCTTTTTGCGCTCAAACTGCAGACGTGTACGCACTGCCAAGCCCCTTTGTGCGCAGAAACTCCTCAGTCGCAGCGCTGAAAAAAAAAGCCCCCTCGAGGAAAGTCGTAAGGCTGTTTGCGCAGAGGCTCCAGCGCTCTAGTGCCAGTGTAGACGCTTGATTGCTTTCTGCGTTGTAATTGGCCTCCGGAGCTGTCCCATAATGCCTCAAGTGAGCGCTCTGCTCATTGTTTTGAGCTCGGCTGCCCTGGAAACGTGCGCCCCTCCCCTTTCAAAGCACCTTTCTGACAGCCTTTGCGGGGGCGGGGCAGGGGGGGGGGTGTCTGTGTGTGTCCTACACACACACACACACTCACTCCCTGTCACACACTCCCCCTCCCACTTCAGTTGAAAAGCAGCTGGCAATGTAGTGGGATGCCCATGGAACAATGGGATTGGGAAACCTGCATCATGTGACGCTGTGCCTGCCCCATGAGGCATTGCAAACCCTTCCCAAAGCACCNCTAGTGCCGAAACAGGCAGCCATTTCAGCTGTAAGAGCCCTTGGGTAAGGACAGGTTTCAGAGGGGCAGCCGTGTTAGTCTGTATCAGCAAAAAGAACAGGAGGACTTGTGGCACCTTAGAGACTAACATTTATTTGGGCATAAGCTTTCGTGGGCTAAAACCCTGAAGTGGGTTTTAGCCCACAAAAGCTTATGCCCAAATAAATGTGTTAGTCTCTAAGGCGCCACAAGTCCTCCTGTTCTTTTTGGGTAAGGACTGTCGCTCCTTCTAGGTCTGGTGCCAAGCGGGCTGTTGGAGCTTCACCAATCATCAGCCTACTTTGCACTTCGACGGTGCTCATTGTTTGTAAGGCAAAAGGCGCTTTAGGAAGGCGGGGGAGCAGCGTTAGCTCCTTTTCACCAACGGGGAAAACAACTCCGAGAGAGATGAACCGACTTGCTCAGGGCTTGTCTACACTGGCAAGTTTCTGCGCAGGAAAGCAGCTTTTTGCGCTCAAACTGCAGACGTGTACGCACTGCCAAGCCCCTTTGTGCGCAGAAACTCCTCAGTCGCAGCGCTGAAAAAAAAAGCCCCCTCGAGGAAAGTCGTAAGGCTGTTTGCGCAGAGGCTCCAGCGCTCTAGTGCCAGTGTAGACGCTTGATTGCTTTCTGCGTTGTAATTGGCCTCCGGAGCTGTCCCATAATGCCTCAAGTGAGCGCTCTGCTCATTGTTTTGAGCTCGGCTGCCCTGGAAACGTGCGCCCCTCCCCTTTCAAAGCACCTTTCTGACAGCCTTTGCGGGGGCGGGGCAGGGGGGGGGGTGTCTGTGTGTGTCCTACACACACACACACACTCACTCCCTGTCACACACTCCCCCTCCCACTTCAGTTGAAAAGCAGCTGGCAATGTAGTGGGATGCCCATGGAACAATGGGATTGGGAAACCTGCATCATGTGACGCTGTGCCTGCCCCATGAGGCATTGCAAACCCTTCCCAAAGCACCCTGCGGCCCGTTGCACAGTGGAATAGCTACCACAATGCACTGCTGTCTTTGCCGTTGCAAGAGCTGCTAATGTGGATGCGCTCTAGCGTCACAAGGAGCACAGTGTGGACACGCAACAGCGGCTTAATTCCAGCGCTTTAATAAAAGTGGTATCACTTGTGGCGCAGAAACTTGCCAGTGTAGACATACCCTCAGAGTCACACGAGTCACCAGCAAACCTGGGAACAGAACCCAGGAGTCCTGACTACTGTTGCTCCATTTTAGCCACTAGACCACACTGTCCCATTTAGTAGCAACCCATGTTGCAATCAGTTGTGTCCACCCAGCCCGCCCTCATCTTTCAGCGTTGAGTCTGGAAAGCACCCCTCTTCAGCAAAGTGCTTAAGCACATGCTTAAAGTTAAGTCGGTGCTTAACTGCTTTGCTAAATGGGGATGGACTTTAAGCACGTGTTTAAGTACTTTCCCGAAGCAGAATAGTAACAAGGTACAGGCTAATGCAGTAGAAGATGCTGATACATCAGTTAGCCCATTCCTGTGTCATGCAAAAGGCCAGGGTCCGTTCGTGGGTCCCTTTCTCCCTGGTCTGTCAGGGGACTGGGGGCAAGTGTGAGGCAGAGAACCCAAACTGTGAGAGGAATGGCGTGTCTCTGCTCAGCAGAATCGAATTGGATCCTTTATTCCAGGTAACTCACCAAATGAAAATGGCTGCACCATCTTGAATTTTTGCATCTTCTCCTAAGCTCCCTCGGCTGTTCCTGAGTGTGTGGGGGGTTTGCTTATTCCTGCTTTATTCAACTATTCAGAGACAACTATGCCTGAGAAGAGACAGACACTGACGGGGCCAGGGAGTACCAGCAGTGCACTCTCTCTCATCTGCAAGCTTGGCATCAGCAACACCAGGACTCAGGGTGAGCAGCAAATGGGGCTGGGGGGTGAGTCTCATCGCTTCATCAGGATGTACAGGGCACTCAAGAGGGGGGAAAAAAGGAGTGAAAACCACTTCAGGATGGAAGGGGGGAAAAGAATTCTGATGTAAATGGGTCAGGTACTCCGCTAAAAATGGACATGCCTCTGAATTAATCTACAGACAATTGTCTCTCCGGCAGCGCTCCTCTGCCTGTCTGCTGTCAGACATGTACCACCAGCCTTTCCCATGATTACTGCTGAAATACGGTAATAGCACTGTACACCAGAAACACCAGCATTTGGATTCACTCCAGAGGCATTTTCACAGGGTGGGGAGGAACCCAGGCTAATGCTCTCGCTTTTTAGTTCTGGGGACAGATTTAAATTCCACCTTAAGTCATCAATGAGATGAGTTTGGTGGTTCTCTGCCCAAGGTATTAGAAGGTGTTTGTCCACAGCACAAATTTACTGCCCTATTTGGCATGACCAGCAGTCCCTGCTCAGGACAGAGCCAAGACTAAGCACTGAAACGTACATGGTGTCATCACAGATCAGGACTGAAGGGTACCAGAACAGGGCCAGGAAAGCGTGCGCTGTGCATTCCACCCTCTAGGAGGTGCTGGCAGTCCACTGCTTTTCAGCAAAATGAACAGCAGGAAATAAGATGGATGCCTAACACAGCTGCCTTTGCAAGTGGCAAATGCACCTCTCAGCCCACCTGGTTTTAGAAAAATGGAAGTTATTTAACATTGTCCATAGTGGATCAGATGATTCTTCCATCCAGGCGGGTATCTCAACACTGGTAGCATCCAATTCCTGATCTCTCGCTCAGCTGTTTGCACCTCTGAGGGTTATCTGATGTTTCAGAGGAAGCTGACTCCACCGCCCTGTCCTTAATACACCTGACAAAATGGGTGATGAATGCTCTACAAAGTGGAAGTCATGCATTCATTGCTGTTCCTCCCCAGCCTTCTTTGAGTTCTGAGATCCAACTGCCCTTATCGGAGCAGACAACTACAGATGCAACAGTCTGAGCTCCATCCCTCGGGTACAGCAAGCAATGGATCACGCAAAACATCCGTCGCTGCTTTGTTCACAGGAACGAAGTTAATCCCCTAGTACCCACCACCGTAGCCCTCTGCACATGAGAAAGAATCAATAGTAGTTGCGGATTTTATTGGCCAAGCCTGAACTCCAGATGTTTTCTGCACTCTGTAGAATTGATCTCATCCAAGTTTGGTTGATACCATCCAGCTATGCATGGGAATGCAGGAGTCTGAAGTGCCAATGCCTAATCCAATTTCTCCCTCATGATTATTAGCGGAGTGCCTCCAAGACCCAGTCATGGACCAGGACCACATTGTGCTAGGCGCTGTACAATTTAAGAACAAAATGGCAGCGCTTGCCCCAGAGAGTTTGCAATCTAGCATATGCCCAAGGGCAGTCCCAAATAACTGCTTAGTCTGCTCCCCCGGAGATGGAAAAGATGCACCCAGAGTGGCCAAATACTACATTTGCATATACAAACAACAGTTGATTTGGTTCGGGTGCTTCCAGAGACATTTGCTGCTGTGTTTTCAGAAGTGCAGGGGCATGAAGGAAAGGAATTTGTGGGCTTTTGTTACCAAGCTGGCAAGAGACAGTGCCCTCTTGTGGACCGGCATACACAGCCCATTCAGTTGTACACCAGTGTACAATGAGCCGATGAATGATTCACATCTTCATATTCTAATCTGCAACCACAGCAACCAAAAACACAAACAGAGAAAAAGTCTCTTTTGAGGCAGTAATTACAGAAGAATCTCGGGAAAACGGAGCACCGGCTTTAGCAGAGAAATACCATGTGTTTTCTAAAATATATAATTCCGGGATTAAGAGATAAGATATTGTTAAGGGACAATCTGCCTCTTTACACAGAGAGGTATTTTCAAAACTATTTTTACAGCTGATTACATTAAAGAGGTCACAAACTAGATGATTTATTGGTGAAATGTATGAGCTGGGGGAGGGAAACTGCTGACAGGGAAGAAAACTGAATCAATTTGAAATCATAGGACAAGAGCTGCATTTAAGTGGGATTCAAAGAAGGTGTTAAAGTCAATAAGCCAGAAAGAGGCACTAAATAAATACATGCACACACGTCTATCCCGAAGGACTTCTCGCTGGAGGACACAAAATGCTATGAAAGAAGGTAAAAACAACAATTCCTAAAGGACAGCCAGGCCCGGTCACTGAACAAAATAGCTGAGAATGAAGATAGGGCGTGGCACATTAAGCAAACAAATAGAAAGACATCTCATGGAATGTATAACCAAAATAGAAAAATATCAATTTTCCCTGCCTGGAGCTTTTCTTTTTAAAAACAGTTAACCCTAACCAAGACGACAGTGATGTGTCTACACATTCCCATAGAAATAGGTTCAGACACTCATCAGAAGTGTCCGCTTCAAAGGTCCACTATAAAGCAAAAAGGATCAGACCAAGAAACAGCCTGCCTCCATTTAAGTCTCTCCTCCACTGGGAAAGGGGCAGCATTATCTACCCACTGATATCCCAGCCTGCCTTGCCCCAGGAGGCAAGGAGGGAAGTGCCAGGAGGGAATACATTTTCCAACAACTGTGAAGTCCTGGATCTCACAAGAGACCAGCTAGGAACCAGCTTGTTCCTCATTACCCAGGATAAAGGAAAGGTCCTGCCCCCATCTCCCGCTCATGGACAGGGCCGTCCTTAGGATTTACGGGGCCCTATGAAGTATTATTAAACTGGTGCCCCTATGCCCAACGGCAGCCCGGGCTCGCATGTGTATTTTAGATAAGGGGGGGTCTTTTGAAGGATTTATTTTAAAAACTATATGTCTGAAGATCCAAGCATTTAAGGCTAAAGATGAACACTCAGACTGTGCATCTAAAAATCTGTGCAAGGATTTTTTAGAGCTCTGATTTTATAATCTTCAGCAACACACTAATGACATATTTTTAAAGCAAATTTTAAACTAAGGTCCTGTAGCCTAACATGTTCTGAGTAAATATCACAGTAATGCACAACTGTTTTTGTCAGTAAATTCAGAAACTGACGGTATATACCTGGGGGTTGGCAAATGCCTGTTAAATGGACTCATTACCACTTGAATGGCTCTTTAACAGTTTCAATGTTGTGCTAATAGGTCTAGCAGGATGGAAGACTTTTTCACTTTTAAGTTATCAGATCCCCTCCGGAGGAAGACTCTGCAGCAGCTAGCTGTGGGAGCCTGCAGGAAGGGTCAGAACAGAGATAGGAAAAGGCGGCAGGGTGGACACGAAGACCCAGGGGTGCCCCAAATTTTCGGGTGCCCTACATGTATGCTGCATATGCCTAAGGATGGCCCTGCTCGTGGACTTCCAATTTTGGCCTTAAAAACCAATCAGAAGCGGAGTGCTTTTGGGGTCCCAAAGCTCAGACTGCTTCCCTGACATCACTTCTTCCCCCTCAGTGCTGCTGTATTTCACAGCACACAAACAACTTGTGGAACTCCTTGCCTGAGGAAGTTGCGAAGGCTAGGACTATAACAGGGTTTAAAAGAGAACTGGGCACATTCATGGAGGTTAAGTCCATTAATGGCTATTAGCCAAGATGGGTAAGGAATGGTGTCCCTAGCCTCTGTTTGTCAGAGGGTGGAGATGGATGGCAGGAGAGAGATCACTTGATCATTACCTGTTAGGTTCACTCCCTCTGGGGCACCTGGCATTGGCCACTGTCAGAAGACAGGATACTGGGCTGGATGGACCTTTGGTCTGACCCAGTAGGGCCGTTCTTATGTTCTTAACAGAGAACTTAGCTAAAAACATACAGTGCTCTTGCTGGAAGGTTGCAATGCAACGCTACTTTAATTCTGAGATCTCTCAATGACAACACAAGAAACCCAAAGCAGAGAGAGACAAAGCAGCCTGCTCCCTAAAGCAGTGAGACACACTCACCAGCCGCTGCTTGCACACTTTGCTACCGAGCCCCACTCTTAAAGCAGTAGCTTGCAATTCCAGCACAGTCTGCAGCACGAGTGACTGTATCCCCCGCCCCCAAGTAAACCTGCAAAGAGTTTGTGCTGCCCTCGGAGGGTTTCCCTCAAGCTTTAAAGGGCCTGTATACCCTGTTATGGGGGTGGGGAGGGGGAATTCTGCACCGTCATCCAACACAGTGCGTAAACCCCACCCGTCCATCTGAAACAGCAGCATGTGATTTGAGTCACACCCAGCAAAGGGCCTATACCCAACAACAGGGGAATGAAGAGGATCAAGTCTACCAAACCCTTTCAAAGCCAAAAAGGTGCGTTTCCAAGGCAGGATCTACAGAAAAGTTAGGTTGACATAGCTACAGTGATCAGAGGCGTGAAAAAAAAAATCACACCCGAGTACTGCAGTTAAGCCAGTTTCACCTCTGGCACGGATGCAGCTCAGAAGAATTGTTCCATCAACCTAGCTCTTGCTGCTTGGGGAGGTGGATTACTTACATTGACAGAAAAACCCCTTTTGTTACCATCGGGTGTGTCTACACCACGGCACTGCAGCAATTTAGCTCTGCTACTGTGGTGCCCGTAGTGTAGACATGACCCTGGATTCTAGGGTGCTTTTGAAAAGGACTGCTCCTTTTTCACATCAGCCTGTTGCCATCTGGCACCCCGGGAGCATGGACAGTTGAGTCATTCTGTTGAGTCCTTTATTCCTTTAGCTGGAATGTAGTTCAGAAGGGCTTGGTTCACTGCATAGGTTTAGACTTATACATAGAAAATACGTTCTTTGCAGTGGTGTTGTAGCCATGTTGGTCCCAGGATATTAGAGAGACAAGGTGGGTGAGGTCATATCTTTTATTGGACCAATGGCTGTTATCTTGCATTTGCTCAGGAAGTAGATGTTGCTGCTAAGTTTTGCTTCCTTTTTCTTCGTGTTGTGGAGTGTCCATATCAGACTGCTTCCATCAATGGATGACCATGATCATTTGTCTCTCCTGGCCCCCTGGCCCAGCCCGAGTGAGTTAACCAATCAGGTTCCATAGACCACTGTGCCAAGCCAGAGAGATGCTGAGGGAACATGCGAAGAGCTGAGGGCTCTCAGGACAGAGCAAAGAGGATGGGTTCAGGGGAGGACAGACACCAAGGCCCAGATCAGATCAGACTCACCCTGCCAAACTTGGCATAGTTGGATGCTCATAATATCAAGCTACTCATGCAGAAAGAGCTCACTACAGCTAACAACGTGACGGAAAGAGGAGTGGAACTTGTCTCTCTCTCAGCACTGTGCTGATCTCCAGGGATCACAGCTGGCAATGGGTCAGAGTCTAGAGGTCACTTTGGACAAGCACCCAGACCCAAATTAGCCACACCTGGCAAGGACCCTCTCCCATCCCCTTCCTGTCACCTCCCTTTATCAGGCAGGTTCTTCCCACACCCACTCCTCTGCAGCAACATGCTTCATGTGAAACTTGACAGCCCTTCCCCCATCCCAGAATCCTCCTGGGGAGACGCTACACATCATCCATCTCCCTGTACTGATCTCCCTTAGCAGACTCCGCACCAAAGCTCTTTTGGATGAGGAGCCTCAGTCTCCCACACCCCCTGGAGTCTTCCTCCAGGCAAAAATCACACAGCTCTCCTCCCGGCCTCGCCAGGTGCCGATATGGGCTTGCTGCTCCCCCACTGGGTTGTCATGCCTCTGGGGCTTCCCTGCGTGGAACACGCAGCACTACCCAGGAGGCTGCCAGATTTGGGGCTTGCCAGGAGCGCTAGGCCTTACGGGGCACGATTACCGGGGGAGTTCAAGAGTGCAGCAGAGGCAGCGATGGGCCTCTGGCATCAACCAAGAGGGAGGGAGAAGAGAGCAGAAACAGGGGAGGCAACGCTTCCTGAGTGGATCCAGTTCAACAGGAAGCACAGGAGAAGGTTTGAGATGATCCTATGGGAGGAGAGTCTAATTTTAAGCCAACCTGGCCCATCCATTCTACTTATCACAGAGATGCAGCATTTTAGCCCTACCAAGTTTCAGGTGTCATGTGCATCGTACAGATAGGCCGGGGCAGATCCTGGTTTGCCCCTTGGTGCTGCTATAGATTCTGGCCATAAACAGCCCATGGAGAATTCCTCTTACCACCGGGGGGGGGGGGGGGGGGGGGGGGGGGGGGGGGGNCACATCCCTACCATGAGACAGGGGTGATGGCGCCAGGGAGGGGATGTAGACAGGGCATGGCAGAGCTCTATGGGTGTAAGTTAGAGCAGCCTAGGGGGTGCTCTAATAGATGCCCGAGCTGGCAGGGCCGGCTCCAGGCACCAGCGAAGGAAGCAGGTGCTTGGGGCGGCCAATGCAAAGGGGCGGCACGTCCGTCTGGTATCGGGGCGGCACCTCCGGGTCTTCAGCCGCAATTCGGCGGCAGGTCCCTCAGTCCCTCTCTTCCTCTTTGAGCTGCCGCCGAAGTGCCGCTGAAGAGGAAGAGTCACTCTTCACCTGATTATCTGGGAATTGCTGCGGAAGAATGAAGCGGTATGATTGAGCTGTCGCCGAAGTGCCGCTGAGCGGCGCTTTTTTTTTTTGCCTTTTTTTTTGCCGCTTGGGGCGGCAGAAAAGCTGGAGCCGGCCCTGCACGCTGGGCAGCACAGACTCCAGGAACCATAACTAGCTCCCCGACCCTTCCCCCCAACACCACTCCCCTGAGCTGAGTGGAGCTCAGTCACAAGGGAGAATCTGCCCTGTGTCTCCCTAGGGACATTTAAACCAAATAAATCCACTCTCAGCCTCTTCAAGCTGCTCCTTGGCATTCTGTTCCTGCCTTTGTTACTGCTTCCACTCCTGAAACGTTCCCCCAAAGGTAGGCTGATGTCTGCTCCTTCCACCCCCATACAGGTACAGCACTCTGTGCATTACAGTGTATGGGGAGCTGCCTTTTGGCAAAGCACCCTGCATCGCAACCATGCAACTGCAAGGCAGGAAGCAGGATTTGATGAGCCCTGGGTGACAGAGGAGAGTAAACCTTATCCTCCTGTGCTATTGCTGCTGTCTTTGAAATCTGGCACCTTAGAATCATAGAATATCAGGGTTGGAAGGGACCTCAGGAGGTCATCTAGTCCCACCCCCTGCTCAAAGCAGGACTAATTCCCAACTAAATCATCCCAGCCAGGGATCCTTGAACAGGGATGACAACATAACAACGAAGTCAGGCCTCAGGTCTCTCCATGCTCCAAACGGTGGGTTGCTCTTTGCGGGGTGGGGGCGCAAAATACCAGAAGTGATGCAACAGAGAGCCNCAGCCTCTTCAAGCTGCTCCTTGGCATTCTGTTCCTGCCTTTGTTACTGCTTCCACTCCTGAAACGTTCCCCCAAAGGTAGGCTGATGTCTGCTCCTTCCACCCCCATACAGGTACAGCACTCTGTGCATTACAGTGTATGGGGAGCTGCCTTTTGGCAAAGCACCCTGCATCGCAACCATGCAACTGCAAGGCAGGAAGCAGGATTTGATGAGCCCTGGGTGATAGAGGAGAGTAAACCTTATCCTCCTGTGCTATTGCTGCTGTCTTTGAAATCTGGCACCTTAGAATCATAGAATATCAGGGTTGGAAGGGACCTCAGGAGGTCATCTAGTCCCACCCCCTGCTCAAAGCAGGACTAATTCCCAACTAAATCATCCCAGCCAGGGATCCTTGAACAGGGATGACAACATAACAACGAAGTCAGGCCTCAGGTCTCTCCATGCTCCAAACGGTGGGTTGCTCTTTGCGGGGTGGGGGCGCAAAATACCAGAAGTGATGCAACAGAGAGCCCTGTGGCACCTTATAGACTAACAGATGTATTGGAGCATAAGCTTTCGTGGGTGAATACCCACTTCGTCAGACGCATGAAGTGAATGCAGTAATCCCCAGCTAACCCCAACCAGAGGAAGGCTCTGGGGAAGGGAGGGGGGCCATGGCAATCAGCAATCTGGTCTCAAATATGATTTGTGGGCTTTTTGGAACTGAAACAGCTGCTTTGATCACTAAACTCCATGTTCCCCATGAAACATATTGAAAATGTGTGTCCGCCCCAATGACTCAGCAAGTTAGCTAATCCTCGTCTTCATTCACCTTATCTTCCCGGAGCAATTCTAGGCTTCTAAAGAGATGTTTGCATGTCTCCTATCTCGGTTATTAGCCACAGACGTGATACAGAGCGACATTATTGCGGATTTGATCACGGCCTTGCAGGAAAGGGCAAAATGAGTTACTAATACCAGGTCTCAGGAGAGCAGTCTGCTTCCCTGTTCTGATTACTCATTGCCAGCTGTCGTGAGAAGGGGAACATTTGAAAACAAAATCTGGTTAAGTGCCTTTTGTGCTGGCGAAAGACTCTGGATTCACAGCCCTGGAGACCAAAGTCCTCTATTTATGCACAGGACAGGTAGAGCACAAACAGTAGCAGCGTAAGCTTCACACGCACTGGCCTGCCAATGTGCTTCGACCCTGCTCCAGAGGGATCCCCTCGCCGGGAGACAGGGAGGGGATTTAATTCAAGAGCCAAAGAGGGCAGGAGAATTTTTTCAGCCAGCTCTGTGGGCTGGTTCGGAGCCATAAAACAGGGGGCCAAGCGTGTGCTTGCATGACAGCTCCGATCTTGGCCAACACCAGGGATTGATCCAAAGCTAAATGCATAAATCCATATCTCTGGAGCTAAAGAACCAGGCTCTGTGGCTGAGGGCTGTTACAATCTCAGATCCTCTGTGGATCAAGAAGCGAAGGGGATACATAACACACACTGACAAGTGGGGGAGACTTGGGCTTGCAAAGCATGAAATAGGGGAGTGGTTTCTCAGTGTAACTCACTAACGCCCAAGCTTCCCCCAGACTGCTGTCTAAAGTCACAGGCATGCACTGTTGATTATTGCTGGATTTTTTTAATTTATCATCTTTATTTCCTATTAACCTTTTGGAGACTGCCCAGCCAAGAGGTAGTCTGTATGCTCAGGACTAGCCAGTTTCTTGGCAGTGTTTACGGTCGAGGGTCTGAAATACTGTGTCTCTGTGCCGGCCCACTCCGCACTATTTCTTTGCACAATCATTCACCTTTAGCCAAGAGATACATGGGATAACCTATTCCTGGAGTGCAGTAGAACCTAGAGGCCCCAGCCAAGGTCAGGGCCCCAGTGTGGTAGGCCCTCTGCACCCACACATAAAGAGAGGGTCCCTGCCCCACAGACCTTGAAATCTCCACAGCCGAAGAGTGGAAACCGAGGCACAGAGAGAGGAAGTGACTTGCCCAAGGTCACCCAGCAGGTCAGAAGTCTCCTGCACCCCAGCCCAATCTCTGATCCACTGGAACACGCTGCCTCCAAAATACAAGGCAAGCGAGATTGATGGGGACATCCTATCCCTGCACGTGCGGCACCTCCCTGCAGCCAGCAATACATTTCTGATGGGCTTTTGATGAGGGGCATCAAGTCAAGTTTTTGATCAGAACTAGGATTTGCCCTGTGCCCTGTCAAGCGGAGCGAGAGCCCAGCTTGAGCTAACAGAGAGAACACAATAAGGGCTTGTTCTCAGAGGACTCCTCCTCGCTGTGCTTTTTCTTTTAAAAAATGTTCCTCTATTGATTTCCCTTTGTTCACATGATCATTTGGACATTGAGGGTAAAACTGGCCACTCAGCTAATTCCCTTCGGTCACTGTAGCCATCCTGACTTAGGCTGGGACTTTTCTAACCTCACAAACTAAGCCGATTAGTATTTAGATGGGAGACTGACCAAGAAAGCTCTGGAAATGGAGCTGGTGATTTAGGACGGGGGGCTCTTCCCTCTGAGTCAGTGCTGAATTGGTGCTACAGCACAGAGCAAAACGGTATCCTTGATACATGGCCTGGGCCACCTGGCTGTGCAGTTGGGAGATCCCTGGGGAAAGAAGGAATGCCCAGCTGCTGCAGTAGCCCTGGTGGTTGGCATGTTCCCCCTACCTGGCTGGAATGGGTGACGGAACTGCATAGTTACTAACCCACTGATCTTTTTCTGAGCTACCCCGACACAAACCCTCATCCACTCTGCTAGGGTACAGGGAGGCTCCATATAGCTGTGCTGCACAGTACACAATAAAAGCATTCCCCACAGGGAGACCTGACCCTCCATCCCTTCTTGCAGCAGAACTCCACGAGTCCCAAGCACCCGCAGAGGGAGGGGAAGGATGTGAGCAGAAGGTGCTGTTGAAGGTGCATCTTTTAGAAGACACATAAGACCAAGATCCCAGCTAACAACCTCGGCGCCCTTCCCTGAGAAAGCTGCTCTTTCTGATGTCTGGGCCCTGGCTGAGCAAACTCCAAGGCACTGCTGAATGGTCCAGAAATGATCCAGGGAGGTTGAGATTTACAGTTAAGCATACCAGCCATCACCAGACACTATATCTTTGGGTCTTCAGATTGATGTAGCCTGCAACATAGATGGCAAATGTATATACAACTTCACAACCATGTCAGCATTATTTAAACATCCTCTGTCTTTTTCAAGCCATCGCACTGATCATCCAAAGCCTACACACGGAGTTTTATTTAGTACAAACGGAGTGCATTCAAGCCAGCACCAGCTGCCAACAACAGTGATAGCCAAATGACCACTTGTCTTTGATGGACTCCGACCCTACAAAACATCCTTAGGCAGGTGGCCCTCTCCTTGTCACCCACCCCATCCTGCACGTCAACCTCCAACCATTGCTGATGCAGCCTGAATCCTCTGTGACCCAAACCCTTCATAGCAGCAGGCAATAGCCAGGGTAAGCAGGGACAAGAGAGCAGAGTGAAGTGATAGGAGGGTTCTAATGTGAAGATCCCCCAGACCGAATTATGGGTTTCAGCCCTCTACGATGCCAGAAATTACAGTGTGTGGTTCTTTGGCCTGCATGCTGCAGCAGGTCAGGCTAGATCAGTGGTTCTCAACCAGGGATCCGGGGGTCCCCTAGGGGGCCCAAGCAGGTTTCAGGGGGTTCGCGAATCAGGGCCAGCATTACACTTGCTGGGGCCCAGGGCAGAAAGCTGAAGTCCCATCGCATGGAGCTGAAGCCTGGGGCCCCTGAGCCCCGCCACCCGGGGCTGAGTCAAAGCCTGAGTAACTAGCTTCACAGGGTCCCCTGTGGAATGAGGCCTTAGGTAATTGCCCTGCTGGCTACCCCCTAACACCGGCCCTGGCTTTTATATGCAGAAAAACAGCTGGGGCACAGGTGGGCCAGGGAGGGTTTTTTAGCATGTTGTGGGGCCTCAAAGAAAAAGGTTGAGACCCCCTGGACTAGATGATAATAATGGTCTTTTCAGGCCCTAAACACTGAACCCCTCAGATGAGCCTTTTGATTTCAACCATTTCCATCATCCTCAGGAAGAATTAAGAGCCAGATTCTTAGCTGCCTCCATTATCCAGTGGGTGCAAGTAAGTGGGGGTAAGGAGGCCAAAAGGAGCCAGTTGTATCTCCCTGGTCCTGAGAGCTGTTCTAGAGTGGACTGGGCTCTGGCATAGTTTAGAGCAGCTTCAGAGATGCTCTAAAATTCACACACTTGGCTAAGAGTCTATTGCACCAGCTGAGAAAAACTAAAGCTCATTAATGTTCCCATCATGCCCTGGGCCATAGGAGGAGTGGCAAAGGAGTCAGTCATGGTGGCTCCAACCAGCTGGGAACTGAGGGTACATCTACACAGCAAAAACACCCCCACGGCAGTGAGTCTCAGAGCCTGGGTCCACTGAATTGAGCTCCACGCTACAGGGCTAAAAATAGCACAGTAGACATTTGGGTTCGGGCTGGAGCCAGGGCTCCGAAACCCTCCCTGGTACAAGCCCCGTAGCCCAAGTCAGTTGTCCTGGGCTCAGACTCACTGCCGCTGGTCTCTTTTTGCAGTGTAGATGTACCCTGAGCATCTCTAACCTTGTGGGTTGTATTTCTTGTCCCTCTGGCTAGTTGAGCTGAAGAAACAGCTCCTGCCTAGATTCTTCATACCCTCAATTAGCTTGACCAACCGGAGAAATTTGGTAGGATGCTGCCTCACCATAAATATATGGGAAGAGACTCAGACAGCTCACCCCAGAGGATCCCTCTTGCCACCACTTTGCTGGATTTGGCTTCAAACACAGAAGGGATTACACTAGAAGAAACAAAAGATGCACGACCAGGCAACACCAGGAGAAGCCAAGGGACAGACCTGGGGTAATGTAATACGTACCCAGCAGTCACCGCTCAGACTTGGGTACACTCTTTACACAATCACACTAACACAAGAAAATGTTTTGAACCAAACTTTCCAAAGTGGCCTCTAACGCTGCACCAGCTGCATGCAGGGCCGGCGCTTCCATTAGGCGACCTAGGCGGTCACCTAGGGTGCTGCTATTTTGGGGGCGCCTGCGCCCCCGCCGCCCGTAAAAATTTGGGGGCGGGACCTTCCGCCGCCGCTGTTGGGGGCGGGATTTCGGGGGCGGGACCTTCTGCCGCCTAGGGCGCCAGCAAAGCTGGCGCCGCTACTGGCTGCATGCACAATTGTTTGCATGCATGTGAACCCCAGTTTGCATACACAGGGTGTCCTCCAGAAAAGCTGGGCTTCCCACTCGAAGTTTAAAGGGTGATCCATCTCCTCCTGCTCTACATTCCTGTGCTATCTTACATGGGTGTTAACCCCATGGGGCAACAGAGAGCATGTCCAGAACTAATGTGCTTCCAGAGAGAGGTAAGGAAGTTACAGAGGATAGCTTCCTGTTACACAGGAAGAGGGGAACCGTGATGTTCTCTGTCACTAGGGTTCCTACTCCAGGGCACCCCTAGGCCGGGACACAGCACTCACCCAGGACTCTGCTCTGCACTGTCCCGGTTTTCCACCACACCAATCCAGTCAGAGTCATAACCAGCCTGGAGTGTCCCCCCATTCTGGGGCTGTCAAACACAAACTCATGGTCCCCAGGTGTGGTACAGCTCTCTTCCCTCAGAGGGCTTCAGGTAAACTGTGGCAACTAGCCTCACTGGCTAATGCAAATGAATAGTGCCCATCACAAGTGGCTCAGCATCATGCCCTCCCTCCTTCCCTTTTTGGGGGGCGGGGGGGCTGCCAGGTCCTTTGAGACGTTCTCGCCTTTAGCCAGCACTTGCTCTGGGAGCTGAGAACTGAAGACCTCACTCTGCTCTGGGTTTCCCCCTTTTAAGCTCCTCCCTGCCATTCTGACAGGCCTCACAGGTGAGCTCATTAACTCTGTGCTGCCCAGGGTGGGGTTTTATACCCCATCACTATCCCAGACAGCAGCCCTAAAGCCGCCTGACCCGTCCTGAGCCCTCGGGTGGATCCAGTCAGTACCTCCATGGAGTTCTTATTCAGAAGGAACTGGAGCATGAGCTGGTGCACATCACATTGGCATTTGCTGGTGTGAAGCGACCTGGCCAAGCTGCAGGTTTATCAGCAGTCTTTGAACCCACCCGAGATGCGCGAATAACAAATGCACACGTGGACGTCTGCCCGGCTTGTATGCACAGTTGTTGTCTTCTGGGAATTCTGCAAGTGGGAGTTTGGCTGAGCGGGTGCCTATCGACAAGCTGCTCCTTTCGCTGGGGAGGGAGGGAGATAAAAGGAGTCAAAACTCAAGCATTGGGGTTTGGGCCTGGAGGGCATAGCTGTCTGTGACTGACAGCTCCCACATGCCCGAGGGAAGGACCACTTCAGCTCTAGGATCCTAGAGGGTGCCTGGAGCTTCACCTCATTCCAACAGCATCTGAGGGAGGGGTAGGAAGAGCTAAACTCATGCTGGGTCCAGGTTCTCCTATTCCAAGGAGAGCAGTGCAAACAATCGATTTTTCACTTTGCTGGCTACTCTGTGAAACCCAGGCTTGTGGGGTTGGACCCACAATGAATTTTTTTGAAATTTTTGGCAAATCGAAGAGAGAAAAAAAAAAAAAAAACCAAATTCATTTTGGGTCGAGTTAAATGTTTTCTTCGACCTGAAACTAAACATTTCATTTTGATGGAGCGATTGGTATTGTTACTGAATATTTTTTAAATAAAATTGAAGGAAATTTCTAAACAAAGTCATTTCAAACCTACAAATGTCACAACAAAACATTTCAACGTTGGGGGAATTTGTTTTCAACACAAACAATTTGGGGAAATAATACAAATTCGATAAATGCTTCGATGTTGCCAAATCTGCATTTATTTATTTTTTTGCCAAAAAAAATTAGCTGAAAAGTTTGGCCCCTCTCTTATTCCAAGGAGTCCTAATTAGAGTTGCTAGCAAAAGCTAAAAGCACTATAAGAATGTTTCCAGCTGAAGTCTGTAGATGAAATCAGGAGGGAGTGTGGGTGTGGGTGTGTATTGGGGTAGGAGCTGCAGGCTAGATTTTTAAACACTTAGCAATTCATTGACTCCATTTATGCAACTTTCCATCACACTGACACAGTGAGCGATCATCAATCCTGGCAGGGTAATGCCAAGTGATACAAAAAGTGACAGCAATCAATTATTTACGGTTCCACTTTCCAAACAGCGCAGAAATATCCACTATTGGCACAATATTCAGGATAGGAAAAGAAAACCGGTGAAGGAAAGCAGAGGGTGTGACCTGATGGTTAGACCCGTGGGCCAAGAGCCAGCACACCTGGATTCTACTTCCAGCTCTATCGACTCTCTGTGTGACCTTGATCAAGTCATTTAATCGCTCTGTGCCTCAGTTTCCCCATTTGTAAAATAGAATACTAGCCTACGTCACAGAGGATTCTTCTGCTATCTATTAAATCACTTTGAGATACTCAGATGAAAGGAGCTAAAAATGTATATTATTATTCTTTCACTTAAAATATGGCTCCATTTGCTCTAGGGTTACAATGTATCAGATCACTAAGTAGAGATATTCTAGGGATTATGCATGCTTCCAATGCCATTTGTATTAATTTTGATGGAATAAATGGGCCACAAAGGTGATAGCTTTTCATATGAAAAATAAAGTCATGATGCCAAGTATCAAGGGTAATGCCAAATACATTCTCACTAAGTTACCAGCAGGGAGGCTGCCTTCTGGGCAGTGCCTTGAGGTGCCAGACAAGGGGTCTCCAGATTGCCAAGACTCAGAAAGAAACCGCTGGTACCAGTGTCATCTTCCTTGGGACCTAATGCATGTCAGATGGCGCATGACATAATGACTATTTCCACTTGAGACAAGGTAAGCCCAGCTCAACTGGCTCAGCCTGAAGAAGGCTTCCCACTTCCATTCCCCTGTGCCCACACAAGCGTCCCTCCCAATTTCACATCTCCGCTGAAGAGGCAGGAGGCATCAGACATGGTCTGCACTACCTGGCTAAGGCCATGCCAAGGGACTGGGCCCCCATTGGCACAGAGACAGCATAAGAGAGTCAAAGAAACCATTTCATTTGGGGGGGGGGGGTGTGAATACTTTAGGTGAGGGATGAAAGGAGCAGAGATGCCCCAAAGCCCTCCAGAATCTCTAGCAATGTCCAATTCCCAATAACATTGTAAGTGCCCAGTAAATGATGCAAAATTATGGTGGGGAGAAGAGAAGGGGGCTGTGAGACCCACCAGCCTCATTTGTAACAGCCAGGGCAGGCCATTGGCACGCCAACACTTTCCAAAGATTTCCTTCCAGGGTGCATGACTGTGTCCCCACGCGCCCTGCAATATGGGACCAGGTGGACAGTTAGCATGCCATGGAGCGACAGGTCCCACTCCCACGAGCTCTCCGAAGTTGGGGTGCTTCTCACACCCACAGCTAGTGTGTGAAAGAGCCCAGGAGAAAAGGCATCTGGCCCAGACAACTCAGCTGTGAGTTTTCTGTTTTTGTTTCATGCTCACAGCAAGTCTCAGGCCAGTCTGCTCCTGTGGACTTCAATCTCCATTAATCATTTTATATGCGTTAGCAATGTGCTTAGCGCCGTACAAGACAGAAATAAGAGCAGGACAAGGGCCTAATGCTCCTACTTGATATTTACAACAACTTATATGCAGCTGAGGGCTTCTTTACCCCACAGACCCCAGGAGCTCTTGCTCTCTCCACAGGAAAATTAAGTCTTCCTTTTAAAAGGGCAGGCTCATTCCCTATGCATTACAGCCTGCTGATGCAGTTAGATCCTGCAGACCAGCCACTTCAAACAGGAGGCTTCATATCCAGCTCCAGCCCATGTGTGGGAAGCAGTTGCAACAAGGACCCAGAATGAGGGGACACGTCATGCAAAAAAACCTTATAATGCAGAGGGATTCCTTCCTTTGGTATGAATGACTCTCTGCAGCCTCAGCCTCCTGGTTCCTTATCTCTGATGCAAATTTTCAACAATAAAAGAAAACAAATTTGTGGGGAATGTGGGCAACTCTCAGACTAAACTAAGCTCTCAGCCCTGTGCATTTCTCCACAGTCCCCCGGCCCATTCACAACGAGCTCCCGTAATAAACCACATTTGCCCCAGAGATCCCATCGGCCAGGGCACACCACAGATCAAATCTATTTCTCGCCATGCTGTCTGGTCATTGGGAAGATCTGTGCTGAAGAGAAGAGCGCTACAAAAGTCACCCTGTTGACTGACTCTCCTCCCCTGGGATGTTCACTTTGTCCCTATATGCTTTGAATCAAGGCTCATATGGTAGGTGCTAGAAACACTAACTTGACAGAGTAGCTTAAAACCATGTGCTGATGCAACAATTACTCCTCAGAGAAAGAAACAATTGCTTGCCATCACCCTTTCCTCTTCAACGGTAATTACAGACACATGGCGTTTATACGAAAGATCCTTAAACTAATGGGCAAAATGACAAAGATTATTAGAGAGACAAGGTGGGTGAGCGCTTCTTCAGCTCTGTGGAGCTCAAAAGCTTGTCTCTCTCACCCACAGAAGTGGGTCCAGTCAAATATCACTTCACCTACCTTAAAAACAACGAGGTGTCCGGTGGCTCCTTAAAGACTAACAGATTTATTTGGGCATAAGCTTTCGTGGGTAAAAAACCCACTTCTTCAGATGCATGGAGTGAAAATTACAGATACAGTCATAAATATATACTGGCATATGAAGAGAAGTGAGTTACTTTACAAGTGGAGAGCCAATGTTGAAAGCCAATTTAGTCAGGGTGGATGTGGTCCACTCCCAGTAGTTGATGAGGTGGTGTCAATACCAAGAGAGGGGAAATTGCTTTTGAGTGAGCCAGCCACTCCTATTCAAGCCCAAATTGATGGTGTTAAGTTTGCAAATGAATTGTAGCTCAGCAGTTTCTCGTTGAAGTCTGTTTTTGAAACAGACTACCTTGTTTCTCCAGTATCCCGGGACAAATATGGCTACAACACTTCAATAAGAAAGACCTGCCTATTTATTCATGTTGAGATGGGGGTAAGGACTAGGCCAAGCGTGAGAATGAGTTAGTGTGAGCATGTGCATTTCTGTGAGTGTAAATACCTGAGCACGTGTGAATGTAGCCATGTGGATGAGTGAGCGTGCATCTGTGTGGCTGAATGAGTGTGACTATGAAATGAGCGTACATGAAAGAAAACACATGATGAAGTGCTAGAAATACCCAATTGCTCCATGCTCATTTTCTTCCAACATTTGACCAAGACAAATGTTAAAGCTGTGCTGGACCCCAGCCTCTCTGATGAAAAATCGGCAGACAAGGGAAAGGGGAATTGGAAGCCAAAAAGAAAAGAAAGAGTCAAATGCAAAACTGTATCCAGGAGGAATAATGGCCATATGGAATAAGTGATCAAGAAGATGAATTCTGCCTTCAATATGTTCATGAAGGAAACTACACGAGACCCAATCTGGGGGTGGCCAAATCCTTCTAAAAAGAGAAACTGCCACCCCAGCTTGTCCTGGAACATTTGGTGTTTCATTTGCATCTTGGAATGAGGCAACTGGTATCATTCAAACTTTATGTTCATCTTTTGGATTGCTGCCCTGCTAGGTCACATTTGTGGCACTCACATAACCAGGAATCCCCCAGCGACAATATGCCTCTCCTGGCTCTGCCTTGAAACCAAATTCCAGAGCAGTTGACATGGAAAATTTACCATCAGATAACTATTAAAGTTTTCTCTTGGACCGTGAAGATTATTTTAGGGCCTTTGTGTGAAAAATGTAAATAGTGTGGCTCGAATCACGTGCTGGCGGGCCCGCAGTCACACTCCTTTGCATTGAAATCCGTTGAGATCTCATAACCCAGGCTGGCTCAGCATCTGGACAGCAAGTATGGCCCCAATCCTGCTATTTGCAACATTCAAGTAGGTCACTGAACCTGCAGGAAGCCCAGCTGGCTTCACAGTATATTGCAGGATCAAGGCGCCTTCTGTCTGAGAAACTCATGGTGATTTTCAATCATTAATTAATGTAAACCTCAGTCTCCTCCCCTCCCCTCCGCTTTTCTCCCCAGTGAGGTCAGTTTCATTGTCCCCATTTTACAGATGGAGAAAATGAAGCTTATTAGAGCTATAAAGTGATATGCCCTAGTTTACACCCTGTGAATCTGTGACAGCCAAGACAACCCAGAGCTACAGATGCCCAGTCCTGTGCGGCAATTGTAAAACCATCTGTCCTTTAACCTGGGAGAAGGAACACACCCCACATGGCATTATAAGCACTGATGAGATAATGGAGTTGACCACTAATCCCACGAGCCACATACAAAGAGGGATATAATGAAGAATGGGAGAAACTAGGATCAGACTAAGCTCAATTATCAGAAACAGCACTGTTCGTATTAAAACAAACAGCACTAAAAAAACCCCAAACCCCTAAATATTGATGAACCACTTAAAAAACTGAAGGTTGAGTTATGGATCAATATGGGGCTAATTTTTCTGTGTACATTTTATTATGGTTTCCCCTCGACTGTATTTTCCAGTCTGACATTTCTTCTTGCTAGCTAAAGAAAGAAATGTGCCCTTTTCCTCCTCCCTTCATCTTATGTGAACTCCTGCAGCTCTTGCTCATGTTTCAAGAGGACCCATCATGGCAGCAGCCAGAAAGGAGGCAGAGGAAGGCTGCTGATGAAAGACTTTACAGATCTTCAGCTAGAGCAGTGGCTCTCAACCTTTCCAGACTAGGGTCCCCCTTTCAGGAGTCTGATTTGTCTTGTGGACCCCCAAGTTTCACCTCACTTAAAAACTGCTTTATTAAAGCGACAAGTGCAGATGTCTGCGTTCCAAACCTCCCTACCTCCTTTGGCAAATAAATGGATAGCAATTGCAAGATGAGTATTCACCTCTACTTCTATAGGAGTCACGCTGCTGGCTGGAACCTTTGGTGAGCATCCGCAACTTGTGACGTGTGAGCCTTGCATTCTCCTGCTAAACTCTGTTCAGGTTGGTACCTCCCACACTCCCTGACTCGTATCTGTTTTGCCCACCTGACACCAGGACTGTAAGCTGTCCAGGTAGGGGCTTTCTTCTTTGTCTGTACAGTACCCACCACAATGAGGCCCTGAGTCATCATTTGGGTGCCTAGGTTCTACCATCATACACATAAATAAATAATAATAAATAATAATAAATAATAATAAATAGGCCTTCAGTGAAGCAGCACCATTTAGTAACACTCACTGTACTGTGTTATGTACCAAGAACGATAAATGCAAAAACACACCACGAGTGCAGCCAAAGGTACCCCCCACCCGTCCTCTTCGCAGAGCTGCACGATCAGTACTATTCGCTCACTTCAAAAGGGGATGTGCCACTTCCACTGGATAGCTCTGGAGGTGCCCATTGCCCTAGGTACCTGGAGTGCGCCTATGCAGCAACAAAGAAGCTAAAAGATCTCAGCCAAAAACAAGCTTCAACAATTCTTTCCTCCCTTTCTACTCCATAGAGACACTTGCTGGTTAACTCAGTAGCAAGGTAAACAAACAGTGATAATGTGCATGTGGGTGATGATTCAGCCAAAGCAAGTAGATCAGCACTTGAGCAACAGGCTACAAACATGTGCTTTATTTCCTCAATGAGAGAGACTCTGCAATGAGCAATGGCTACATAAAGACATCATGTTCCATCAGACAGCAGCATGCACAAGGCAGCTAGAATTAATCACATGACCTCTAGCGCAAAGAGCCCACTGGCAGGGGCAGCACTGGGGGGGGGGGGGAGGGAGGGCTTGAGGGGCCCTTAGCTCCCCTCGCCCCCGTAGCCACCCCTCCTAGTGCAAAGGTCAAACATTACACAGAAGTAAGGGAGGCATGGTATGGTATTGCCACCCTTCCTTCTGCGCTGCTGCTGCTGGCGGCGGCGCTGCCTTCCGAGCTGGGCGCCCAGCCAACAGCCGCAGCTCTCCAGCCGCCCAGCTCTGAGGGCAGAGTTTAGAGAGCAGAGACTGCTGCCTGGGTACCCAGCTCTGAAGGCACCAGCCAGAACTGCAGCAGAAGGGTGGCGTGTGCACACAAGATGTATAGCGCAGCCCCCCCCCCCACACTTTTCTATCTAGTCCTCCTCAGAGCCCCTCCCACCCCCCACCTGCCAACAGGCCTCTACTGGGGAGGTAAAAAAATAGTTTTGGCAGCTCAGAATAGATTACATGTATAGGGCTGATATAGATTACATCCAGAAGAGGGGCAATGGAACATACTCACAAGCCAGTACAGTAGAGCTAGGAGTGGTTCCTGGGAGAACAGGCTGGCTCCTCAGCAATAAGAAAGGCCACAAAACGTAACAGCTGAAGGAGAGAAAATGCACCAGGAAACCTGCAAAATGGCTTCTTTAGGGTTGCAGTGATGGGCTCTACCAAATTTAAAGGGCCAGCACAAGAAAAGCTCTCTGGGTGAAAGTTCCTGTAAGATGGCATTTCCCTTCACTGTGGAGAGTTAAGAGGGATGAGGAAGTCACCAAGGAAGGTGCTGCTGCCCCCTCTATTGTGCCTATTGCAGCTGTATCACAATTCCCATTAGATCACTTTTGTTACTGGGTAACAATGAAACAAGGGTGCTGTATTTTACAATGGCTACCTGAACAACAAAGCCATGGAGATAGGGCCAGATCCTCAGCAGGTGTACACTGGTGTAGTTTCACTGAAGTCAATGGCATGATGCTGATTTACATTAGCTGAGAATCTGGCCCCTAGGTTTATTAGCAGAACAATGTGCATTCGTGAAGTTCGTTTGCAATCTCACGATCCCTCCTTGAAACATATTACTTTTTTCTGGAAGGGGAAGAGACATCAGCCCCTTTGCAGATGGTCCTCTGAGGCAACCATTGTGCAGCTGTCAATTTTATTACCATGCCACTAGAATCAAAGGAGTGTGAGGATGTGCCTAGTACATTCATCTTCACAGCAAGGGCTTGATCTCTTCCTGAATATTTCCTCAAACGCTCAATAGCCCAGCAGGTGTGTTCTGCCTGAACGTAGCTGGCATGCTAGCAGTACAGCCAGTGCCCTCTACCTGAATGTACCTGGAAGGTTTAGCAGCAGCCAAGTAGTTAATTTTCCCAAGAAATATATCTGCTCTATTTAAGCAAAGGCAAAAAAAACCAACCACCACCACCAACAGCGGGGGGGAGGGGGACATGTTGTTGACAACTCTAGCAGCAAATTAAGAAGCTAAAATAAAATGTACCATCAAGTAACAAGCTGGAGACAGGCCAGAAATCAAAAATAGATGTAAAGAAAACTGTATGGCGAAATCAGTTCCAAGCAGGTTCATTGAGCTCAATTACTAGAAAAGGATCTGGAAAAAGAAATATTGTAAGGCTACAATGCATTAGGTGGTGTTAATGATTGCTGTTCTGTTTACGGGCTGCTTTCTAATCTTGTTTTTATGGCAGCGGATTTGCCATACTAAACTGGAGCATTATTAATAGGGGAGCATGGCCTGACACTTCCAGGCAGAAATACACCTGATTTAGCTTCTTTAATTTAAGAAATTACATTAAAAGTGAATGTTAATGGCTGGGATCTGGACCTGCAGCAACTCTATCGCCAACCCCAGAGGTTCAAGTCTCCGGAGACAGACGCCCACAAAGTCATAAGATTTTTAAAAGAAAATATTGAGGATTTTTTTTTGTCTTCTGTTTTTTGAGCCTTTAGGAGTCTCATAGACTTTAAGGTCAGAAGGGACCATTATGATCATCTAGTCCGACCTCCTGCACAACGCAGGCCACAGAAGCTCACCCACCCACTCCCGTAACAAACCCCTAACCTATGCCCGAGTTATTGAAGTCCTCAAATTGTGGTTTAAAGACCTCAAGGTGCAGAGAATCCTCCAGCAAGTGACCCGTGCCCCACGCTGCAGAGGAAGGCGAAAAACCTCCAGGGCCTCTGCCAATCTGCCCTGGAGGAAAATTCCTTCCCGACCCCAAATATGGCGATCAGTTAAACCCCGAGCATGTGGGCAAGAAGTCCTGTTATAAAGGCTAGGAAGAGACTGACTTTAACAAAAAAAACCAAAGTCTCGCCTAATGACAGGACTCCAGGAGCTGGGGCTTTGAGCAAAGACACAAAGTATCCTGAGACTCATGGTGAAAATCACCAGAGCTGGCAACACTGCGAGCAGGGATGAGGGAACAGGCCGATACGCCGCACTGATGCTTGCACTTGGAACATTTGGGGATCGTATTATTTAGGAAACATTCGGCCCCAAACGTGAATATCAGCAGCTCTGCAGCTCTTCTCTGCGAGCCGGTCTCCCCTTGCATGTCCTCGACTCTGGAAGAGTTCTACGCCACCCTCTCTCCCCTTCTCTGAGCACCTGGGAAAGGGAAGACTCAGTCTCGATGGGCTCTTTTCTCCCAAGGAAGCCCTGGGGCAGGGATAACCTGGGAGAGCACGCTTCTCCTCCAAACCCCCTGGAGTTCCTCTCCCTGGAAGAGAGAACGGGGAGCAGACTAGAGGGTTTTTCTCACCTTCTCCCATGCATAGTCAGGATGGCAAGGACGGGGAGGACAGTAAGTGCATGCCTGGGGCGGCAAGCCGCAGGGGGCGGCCTGCCGGTCGCTGGCTGCGTTCGGCGGCATGCCTGCGGGAGGTCCGCCGGTCCCACGGCTTCGGCGGTGGGGACGCTGAAGGCGCAGCACCGGCAGACCTCCCGCAGGCAGGCCGCCGAATCTGCGTGACCAGCGGACCGCCCGCAGGCGCGCCGCCAGAAGCCGCCTGACAGCCGTGCTTGGAGCAGCAAAAAACAAGGATGCCAGGCCAGTGACAGCTCAGACCTCACTAACTGGACAGTCAGGACTGGGGTTGAACAGGTTTCTAGCTCAGGCCTGCTGCTTACTAGCACTATGGGCGAACCGAACATCCGGTACGCTATGGTAGGCCCAGTTCACCATTGCCTTACGGCATCATTCACACCAGTGCCCAGGGAGTGCAAAATGCTGCTGTCCTGATTTGATAGCACTTCCCACCTGCTTTCTACTGGTGTAAATGACTCCACAAGGTGCAGGCAGCAATGAACTGAGCCCACTGGGCACCACTGGAAAGTGTTTTATGGGGTGAACGATTCCTCCCTAGCCTGCAGCAGGAGGAGGGACACAGACACACGACGCTTTCAGGCAGTCAGGCCTGGTCTGCACTAGGAAATTAGGTCAGTATAACGACGTCAATCAGGGGCGTGAAAAATCCACCCCTCTGAGCGGCGCAGTTACACCAACCTAACCCCCGCTGTAGACAATGCTAGGGAGGTGGAGTACGTGCACTGACAGGAGAACCCCTCCCGTCGGCATAGGTCGAGTCTTCCCTGAAGCGCTGCAGAGGTGCACTTACACCACTGCAGTGTTTTAAGCGTAGACAAGCCCTCAAACAGCTCCGTTTGAAGCTCTTAGAGAAGGTCATTGGTGACACACTGAGATTGTGCCGGAGCACCTATATTTAATGAAAAGGAAGAGAAAGCCTGTTGAGTTTGTACATCACCAGAACCACTACCCCATTTCAGCAGAGCACTACACAACAGCTGATATCTTGCTCAGTCTGCTTTAACAATAATACCACCTAGCTCTTCTCATCAGGAGAGCTCAAAGCACATTACAAAGGAGTTCAGTTTCATTATCCCCATTTTACAGATGGGGTAACTGAGGCACCAGGACAGGAAATTACTCACCCCAGGTCACCAGCAGAGCCAGGAACAGAACACAAGTCTCCCAAGACCGAGTCCCGTGCTCTAACCACAGGGGACACACACACACGCTTCCCTGTGCCCTCAGAGAGCCATAACCCTAACCAGCTCAGTGGGTCACAGCAAGGTTCTGTCTCCACAGCCCAGTTACTCTTTGGCATCTCTGCTGACTTTGCCTGCGGAGGATGATGTTGGTGCCAACTGCTCCCGTTGGAGATGGTGATTTGGGATGTGGCTATTTGTATATTTGACACCTGCCGTTTACATGCCTCACTTTATCCTTTCAGTAAAAATCCTTTGCTTCCATTCTATTCCGATTGGACCTTTCCCCTCTGTGTTACCATGTATAATTTCCCCACAGGCCCCAGCCCTCTCTCATCCTCCTTTCCCCACCACTTCATCATTCTCTTCTCCCCAGTTTTATCTCCACTGGTCCCACCTCCCATCCATTTCTCCCGCTCTCTTGAGTAGTTCACCCTCCAAATGTGGGGGTGAAGAGTCTTTTGGAGAATAGGCAAGTGATGGACAATGCCTTTGAGGGGGTCATCCTCCAAATAAGATTGCACTGACAGCCCTGGAGGACCTTGAAGAAGAGCTCGGTCGTTCTCTCTCTCAACCTCCCTCAGACGTATCACTGCGACTATGACAGTGCTCCAGGGCAGAGCTTCATCGGCCTCCAGGACAGATTGGCTAGGAGTCTGTTGAGGCTTCCTATAGTCAGAACTTAAGTCAGTTTGGTTCTGAGGGCATCTTGCTTTGGTCTCAGCTGGCTTATTGACAGCAGAGAGGTAACTGGGTTGGAGAGCCAAGGGTAGAGCGGCCTCTCAAACATGCAGTTTTAATTGACTTGAATGTTTTTTCTTTAAAATGTGTTTAGTTTTCGGGCATTAGGGCTGTTTTCATTCATTGTACAAGCAATCGCATGGGCAAAAAGGAAGAGACTGGCAATCAGATTTGCTTATTTAAAGGATTGATCAGTTTCACGTGTCCGGCAGTTTTCTTATTTGAACCAGTTTGTACACAGGGTCATATCCATTGAACAGATTCCATCTGTCCTCCTGCATTCCTCTTGAAGGAGGCCCCATTGCACTCAGCAGCTGTGTAAATTGGCGTGGAACAACTTTACACTCCAACAGCGCTTAGTCGCACATTTGGCATTTAAGTGGATTTCATGGTATTGACATTCACATTCCCTAAGAAAAAGCACGGCAGAAAACACTGCCTGGGTGCTAAACTGGTCTTACCACAGCTCTACATGTTATATATCTATTTCCTGTGCTAAGAGCAATGCAGCACAAAAGCACAGTATTCTAGATACGGAAGATTGTAGATATTTTTCAACGTTTTACCTGGCAGGGTACTGGATCGCTCAAGGGGATTGATAACAAGCTAAGGAACCTTTCATCTAGCCAGCAAGTTGCTGGGTTGAATCCAGCCCTGGGCAACAGGGTTCAAAAAATTGCCATCTGATGCCTGCTTAGTGACTCATGCAAAATAAGCTATTGGTTTCAGTCCAGTGGGCAGGGGTCCATGCATCTGAGAGTCACTTCCACAAGCGACGCCATTGCTGGCACTCACTGAAGAGAGAGGACAAGGACTACACAGAGATGGGTCCCTTGAGGTTAGCTGGCATAGAAGCTTGCACTACCCGTGCGGCACCTGCTCTGTGGCTCCAGAGAAGCACTCAGACCGTGGTGGTGTCAGTCTGGCACCTCTCTCTGAAGAGCCCTTGTTCTTCCTTCTCTTCCACATTGTGAAATGTTGAGTCTTCCGTCCTTTCCGTCTCTGCACTGTGTGTCTCGTTGTGCTGCTTACAGGGTCCCTAAGAAACACAGATTGCCCAGCATAGGAAGAACCTCTGAACAGCACAGCACGTCCCTCCGGGAGGCACAGAATTACACACACCTCACTCCCGTCTCAGCCATGTGGTGCCGGCTGGTGGAGGCGAGCTCACGGGAAAAGCCAGATGGGTGGGTCTTACCCAATAATGGGTTGAAGCAACCACAGCGTTTCTTCAGGAGAAGACCCTGGAAGGGGAAAGAGGCCCCAGCACAGGTATGGAGGTGAGTGGCCATTTCATATCCAAGGGGGCAAGGGATGGAGTCGGGGCTTGTTGGGGGAGGGGAGGGTGCTAAGACGTGGCAGGTAGGGAGGCTACAGGTGGAGCAGGCCTGGGAACATACCAAGGCCCCTTTGGGGAGCTGTTGATGGGGGAATTACACTCAGACTTTCTACAGGGACTAGGGATTTGGGGACACAAAGGGGCCTGGTTTTCAGAGGGCAGGTGGGTGGCATGTGCTGAAAGGGAAGCCCCTTTGAAGCCTCTCAAGCTGGGCACCCAAATGTCTGGTTACTTTGGAAGGCCTTGACCTTAGGCTGCAGAGGGGGCCTGGGCCTGCTGAGGAGAGGAGGAAAGCTCCAGAAGGAGAGCGGAGTGTGCCTGGCAAAGGAGGGGAGCTGAATCAGGTCCAGCTAAAAAGGGCAAAACCAGCAGCTTATTACAAGAGCCCAAGCCCTGAGCAGGCCGTCTGGTATGGGGGAACCTGCTCTTGTCCATGCCCACTCGAAGCAGAGCTGGCTCTCTCTGCTCAGATCCTTTCCGAGAACAGCTGAGTGGGCGCGTTTGTGCCTGAAGCTGAGCTTCTCTGTTTGCAGCAGCAGCTAGGGATGGCTGCATTACTCATGAGTGGGATGTGCAGCAGCATCCCTCATGAATGAAAGTTAAAAAAAAATAACAAATCACACCACCCACTACCAGGCACTCTATAAATACCATAGCAGGGGGTGTCTGCAGAGGAACTGGAGGTGTCAGCTTCATGGCATACTTACAGAGCTGCTCACGTAACTTGATTAGCAGCCAGTGTGGCAAAAGTCTGATCTTTTTGAAGGGCTCTAAACTAACACAATGGGTTCCGTTCTACCCTGCTATGCCCAGGCCACCCCACAGATCTCCATGTGGTTGTGAAAGTATTTCTCTGTCCGGTTCCCTTTTCCGATCTTCCTAGTGGATGGGCAGTTATACGTTTGCCTTGCAGTAGTGCCTAGAGGCCTTTCAGCAGCAATCAGGGCCTCAGTGTACTAGACACTGTACACAAGAGTCATGACAAGACCATCCCTGCCCCGGAGAGCTTGCAGTCCAAGTACAGCTGGAGGAAGGTTGGTACCGCCCCCTGCTGTGAACAGTGAGAAATTGACCATCGCTTTTCTGTGGGACATGCAGAGCTGCTGCAAGAATAGGAGGAGAAAAAATGTCTATGTCGTGTCTGGAATGGATGGATGATTTATAGAATAAAGGTACTAGAAACTGATTTATAATAGAAAACCCCTGCCCTGTAGCTTGAACCAAGTGGGGAGAAAAGTCCATAATCTGATCTCGGTTGCATCCTGTATAAACATGGAGTAGCAGCTCTCTGGATTTACACCCTGTGCGACTGAAGTCGGAGCTTGGCCCTTTAAGGCTCAAAGCCCCTGCCTATAACTTTTTAAAATCCAGAGAGCAAAAGTTTTTGTTCATGAAGCAAAACAATAATAATTAAAAAAAATCACATCATGGCACAAAGAGACCTTTCTATTAAGAAAGCTGTTTGTTTTCACTCTTGCGGAGAAGGAACATAGTTACTTGGAGAATGCAGCTGGGGAGAAGTCAGGGATGCGCCGTACAGAGATAGTGGCAGAGGGAGAGGAGGGCTGAGAGAGGCAGAGCACTCTGGACAGTGGTTAGCAGAAGGCCACGCAGCAGCCCGGAGAGCAGGCAGACTCCGCTGCTGTGGGCTTCTGGGTCACTTTTACAGACCTCTCCCTAAATAATAAACGAGGTTCCTTGTTTAGTAAATAATGAAAGTGTGTAAGTGCAGCAAGTCTCTGCTTTGCGCTGGAGCACTGAAGCGTATGAAAGGAGCATCAAGGAAATGGGGCCTCTTTCCCCGTCGGCGCGATGCAGCAAACCAGCTCAGCCCATCATGCCCATTTGTAACCCTTTCAAGACGGGTGATGGCCGGGTACCGCGTGCACAGCCCCCAGCATGCACCCGGTTCCAAGGATACCGAGCAACAGTAGACACAGGAAATTGGCCTCTCCCACCGCACAGAAATTGAGCTCTGCTCCCCCTTCTCTCCCTGGAATCTGTCCCAAAAACTGCAGCAGCTGAGCCCATTTTTCTCATTGGAATCGGAGAGGAACTGGCAGGTTCGTTGTCCCTCTCTAGTCTCTTCGCAATGCCCAGGAGCAGAGACTAGCTTTAACTTCCCCTCCGAGGAGTCTCCCAAAGTGCATGTGTGTGTGGAGGGGGTGGTCTCCAGCGGACATAGGGACGGCACGGCTCGCCCCTGTGCCACCCTCCCCACAGATCCCAGAGAAGGCAGCTTAAAGGGAGAGCAGCTGAAGACCTATGCACTCTGGCAATCCCCAGTTAGTGGCTGGTCCCTTCAGGGCCACTGCCAACTGGTGCAGGTTACAGCAGCCCTCCAGGGCTGGGGCAGAGAGAGAATCAGGGAGCAGGTTACATCCCTCCTCCCCATGCTCAGTACAGACCGGATGCAGCTGAGAATCCAGCTCACAGTGGTTGTAAAACAGGGAGCCCTGCTGGTATATTACAATGGTGGTCAGCCATATAAAGGCAGTGACAGCGGTATGGCCGGCTAAGATCGCTGCTCTCACGGTCACTGCCTCCCATTCAAGCGCGTGAGCTCTAAGTCCTGCACGGAGCAGGAGCAGCCTGACTCTTGAATAGGGGGACAATGCACCAGGGCTTTCAAGCAGGCCCATTGGGAAGGCAGGGAGGAGAAATCTGGAGCAAGCGCCATGAACACCCAAAGTGACATTACCTGTGTGCAGGCTTTTGGCGGAGATGGGGAATTAAGTGGCAGGGCCATAAGCAAAGTCAAGTCAGGAAATAAGAGACATTCACTCTCATGATGTTACTCCGTGAACCTGAACCAACTGAGCGCAACCCAAAATAAGCAGAGCTATCAGTAATTCTTCCCTGCATCCGGTTTGACTGCTGCTGGAGTAGTATGAGCCCCAGCAACCATCTTTGCACTGGGACACTGCTCTTGCCTGGATTAAGAGTTATTATGTGATGTATAATAAGCACCTTACTTATGTGCTCCTACACTCGGCCCAGCCAAAAACTTCAGCACTCCCTAAGCCTTCCTTCATGGGGAAAACAATTAAGCACAGCTGTAAAGATACCACTGGAGCCTGCTCTGCATCAGTATTGCCTTTTTGTTTTAACCACGTACGGTTAAGATTTTAGACGGGTGGTGTCTTCCTCACAGGATGAAACTAAATTATTTAGCTCTGTTCAGCTACAAAGCACTTTACAACCAATCGATTCAGCCTCACAACAGCCCTGTGAGGTAAGTACCATTATCCCCATTTCTCAGACAAGGGGTCCGAGGAAGAGGTCAAGTGACTCACTCAAGGAAAAAGGGATTTTAAGTGTCAGTACTGGGATTAAACTCCAGGAGTTCATAGGACTGGAGCCAGGCAGGGGCCACTAGAAGGACAGCTTACTTGTGTACGGCAACTTGAGTTCTTTGAGATGTTTTGTCGCTATACGTTTTCCACAGTAGGGTGGGAGTGCACTGACCTATGAGCTCTTGACCGGAGATTTAAGTTAGCAGTGTCCACGGGCCCAGTCCTGCACACTACACAACCTTGTGCTCCACAGCGAGAGTATATAGGGGAGTAGCAGACCCTTCGCCACTCCAGCTCCTTCTCAACTACAGAGCCTAGAAGCCTGGTCAGCAGAGGGGAAGGAGGGTGGGAGGTGGAGCATCCCTAGGAACAAAACATCTGAAGAACTCAAATTACTGTACAGGTATAAACCTCTCCTTCTGCTCCACCACAGGAGACTCCAAGCAGGAACTCAGTGCTTAGGCAGGAGCCGAGGAGGCAGATCCAAGACAGTTCGAGGACAGCATCAAAGTTGTGTCCGTCTTGGATGCAGGTAGGATAGTGTAATGTTTGGAGAACATGTGAACTGAGGACCAGGTAGAAGGCCTGTACATTTCCATGATGGGAATGTCTTTCAGAAGGGCTATAGAAGTGGATTGAGCCTGGTGAAGTGGGCCATCATTCTGTGAGGCGTCTGCCCCCCGGCAGCTTCATAGCAGGCTAGGATGCAATCTGAAACCCACTTTGGCAGTCTCCGTATGGAAACTGACTGCCACAAACAGACTGGGGGAAATGGACAGGGAATGGATCACTTGATCGAAGACCTAAACATTCTCCTCCTGCCCAGATAGAAGGCAAGAGCCCTTCTAACGTCTCAGGTGTAGAAACCAGCCTCTTCTCTTGAGGGGTGGGGTATGGGATAAAATACTGGCAGACAGATATCCTGACTGATATGAAAGTCTGTCACGCCCTTTAATAGAAATTGAGGATGGGGGCACAGCACGACTTTGTCGTGGTAGAAGGTAGCATGTGGGGGGTCAGCCAGGAGCACCTCGAGTTCGCCCATCCTTCTGACGGAGATGATGGCTACCAGGAATGAAGTCTTAAGGGAGAGATTAAGGAATGAACAGGTACCCATAGGCTCAAATGGAGAGTTCTTTGAGGTGTTGAGGACCAAATTGAGGTCCCATGGAAGTTCCAGACATGAGGAAATAAAAATAGATAAGCCCTGAAGGACTCTGGCTGTGGGTGGGTGGACATAGACTGGAAGGCTCTCGATAAGCGAATGGAAGGCCATAACAGCTGCCTTTAACAGAACTCTTGGATAGTCCCTATGTTTTCAGTTCCAACAGGTAGTCTGGGATCTTTGAGAGAGGAGCTTCAGAAGCAGATAGAGTGTGGTGGGAGCACCAGGAAAGGGAGCATTTCCACTCCTGCAGGTAAGTTTTACGTGTGGCGGACTTCCTACTACAGCCTGGGTGTCTGCCAAGCAGCCCACTCTAAATCTGAGAACCATCAAGGAGCCAGCCCTTGAGGCATTGAGGCTAGGGTGACCAGATGTCCTGATTTTATAGGGACAGTCCCGATTTTGGGGTCTTTTTCTTATATAGGCCCCTATTACCCCCCACCCCCTGTCCCGATTTTTCACATTTGCTGTCTGGTCACCCTAATTGAGGCATCACTACAGAAAGATGAAGCACATCCGAATGCCACACTTCTCTCAGCAATGAAGATGCTATTAATGTGGCCTGCACTTGCTCCTGCCTCAATTTGATTAAGGTCCCAAGGATCAGTGGACCGAAGGGAAGGACACAATATTGATAATAGTCTGTGCCAAGGTCAAAAGGCAGAAGGCATTTGTGTGAGGCCTGCATGGCGACCTGAAGGTCAAGGGCAGCAAACCAATCCCGCTACTTTACAGATGAGATTACGGTAGCCAGAATCACCATCCTGAAGTGCCGCCAAAGAATGTAGGTGTTCAGGTTTGTGAGGTCTAAGATGAGCCTCCAGCTGTCATTTGTTATGATGACCAGGAAATATTTGGAGTAAAACCTCTTCCAACTAATTCTGAGGGAACTGGCTCTAACACCCAGAGACACAGGAGGGATCCTTGTGAGGGGGTCCCTGAAGAGGGAGGGGGGCATAGAATAGAAATGGTTAGTATATCCTATAGAAACCACCTCTAGGATCCACTTATCGTCTGCGGTGATAAGTTCCCAAGCAGGTAGAAAGTGGGATAGGCGATCTGCAAAGGGGGTGGATGGCGGGTTCGCACAGCAGATCCTGAGACGAGGGTTGTTTGTGACTGTCAACCAGGTTGTCAAAATGGTCATTTAGCAGAAGGCTCAGGCAGGGAGGGAGGGGAGAGTCACCATCAAGGGTGGTCCCTTCTTTTGAGGTTTGGACCTCCTTCTAGGAGGTTCTGCAGGTTTGGAATAGATGTGACATGGGTCGTACTGGAACAGCCGGGAGCATTGTGCTGTCTGCCTTTTTGTTCCAGGTACATAAACCCTGAGTGACCTCAGTGTTGTCTCTGAGTCCTGGTGGGAGTGGAGAGAGGTATCCGTATTGCCTCTGAAGAGCTTAGACCAGGGGTCTCAAACTCAAATGACCTCGAGGGCCACATGAGGACTAGTACATTCGGCCGAGGGCCGCATTTACTGACACCTCCCCCCCGCCGCCCTTGGCCCCGCCCCCACTCCACCCCTTCCATGAGGCCCCGCCCCTGCCCCACCTCTTTCCACCCCTTCCCTGCCCCCATTCCAACCCCTTCCCAGAAATCCCCACCCCAACTCTGCCCCCCTCCCTGCCCCCAGGGGGCACAGGAAGGGGTCAGGGTGCGGCAGGGGGCTCAGGGCAGGGGGTCGGGTGCAGGAGGGGTGCAGCAGGGGGCTCAGCGCAGGGGTGTGGGGTGTGGCGGGGTGCAGCAGGGGGCTCAGCGCAGGGGTGTGGGGTGTGGCGGGGGTTAGGGCAGGGGGTTGAGGTGCAGGAGGGATGCAGCGGGGGGTTCAGGGCAGGGGGTTGGGGTGCAGCAGGGGGCTCAGGGCAGGGGGTGCAGGGTGCGGGGGGGTTCAGGGCAGGGGGTCGGGGTGCGGCAGGGGGTCGGGGTGCAGGAGGAGTGCAGGNGCAGGGCAGGCAGCCGCTCTAGGTAAACGTTGGGGGAGGGCGTGGGGGGGGGCCGTGAGGCGCTCGCGGGCCGCATGCAGTAACCCTGCGGGCCGCGTGTTTGAGACCCCTGGCTTAGACCCTTCGAAGGGGAGGTTTTCCATCATGTTCTGTACGTCCTTAGTAAGGCCAAGCGACTGGAGCCCAGATGCTCATCACATAACAGTGGTGGCTAAAGATCATGAAGCTGTATCACCAGCAAGGAAGCTTTGGCTCTGAGCTGGCCCTCAGAAAGGACAGCCTGGTGCTGCTCCCTCTGGCCCTGCGGCAGGTGGGCAATACAATGAGTAAACTTCCAATAGCTGCTGAAGTCATCAGGGCTTGGTAGTTTGCTACCTGAGACTGCAGAGCCGCAGTTACTTTTCCTGCCAAGGCAGTCTAGGTGTTTAGCCTCCTTGTCAGCGGGAGTCGATTTTGAACAAGTCTGACTGTTTCTCTCATTGACCACATCCACCGCAAGCGAACTGGGATGGAGGTGAGAGAAGGGATGCTTCAGTGCTTTGGCTGCTATGTAATATTTTTTGTCTGCCCATTTACACGTGCACGTGAGAGCACCGGGGGTCTGCCAGAGATTACAGGCTGGAAACAAGAGCACTTCATTAATGGGCAGGGCTCTTACTCTGGGGGATGAGACGTAGAACGTCCACAAGGGAGTGCCGAGACTCCCGTACCTCGTCCGTAGAGATTTGAAGGGACTCTGCAAGTGGCTTCATTAGGTCCTGAAACCTCCTAAAACTGTCGGCCTAGCAAGGAGAGGGTGTGTGTGATGGAGATGTCGTCTCCTCCATTGGTAGCTGCTGCTCCTCCTGAACTGGCAGATGTGCCGTACCGGTGGCCGCTCTTGCAGTGCCAGTGGTTGTTGCAGCAGCAGCAGGTCTTCCAAACATCTACTGGACACACCCCTGTAGAACTGGTTCCCATAAGAGGTTCAGCGGTTCCACCAGGCCCATTGCAGTGGGTAAGAGAAGAGTCTGCAGGGGTATTCACGTTCAGAGCACCTGAGGAGTGCTCGGGGCTCTGGTGAGTCCTCCTCGGGGCACACCTCAATGGGTGTAGAGTGGTAAGGTAGAGCTGTAGAGCCTGGCACTGAAATTTCAGATGTGCCACCCCCAAGACAAAAGGGGGGGGGGGCTGGATATCGGTGCCAGGGCTGGTACTGGGGGCTGAGAACGAGTTGGAAGTACTGGAGGACAGGTCGGTACCAGAAGGTTGGTGCCTGCTGTCACGTGTAAGGGTTTGTGCTGACGGACGTAGCGGCACCAGAGGGGAGCTTCTCTCAGTGCCCCCTGGTTCCTTGGAGATGAACACATCCTTGCGACAGAGGAATCTTGAGGGTGCAGGTGTGCGATCAAAGTGGATAGTCAGAGCCGGGGGTGGTACTGGAGCTCTAGCAGGGGATGGTAACCAAGCTGGAGTTGAAGGCAGTACGGAGGTGGCCATCCAAAAGGTATCTCTGCACTCCGAATGCACGTGAGCTGAAGAGGACAGTGCCAGAGAGGAAGCAGAGGGCTGGTGAGAGGAGTCCGTATGGCTCTGGGACAAAGCTGGTATCATTGTCTTGGGCTTTTTCAAGTCTTTTGTTTTAGACAAATCTCGATGCCTAGAAGTTTCTGTAGATGGTACTGGGGATGGTCCCTCTTAGCGCTGCTTCCTGACAGACTTATGGGGGCAGAATGTCTCCTGAAGCGGTACTGACACCTCGTTGCCAGCGTCTGTGGGAGCCTCGGCCGTACCCATTACAGGACACGAGGTCCCCCAGGGGTCAGCTCTGAGAGGTGACAGACCCCTTCTTCTGGGGTTTCTTTCAGGGGAGTGAGGCTCTTTTCTTAGAGTGCTTCGTCCCCGAGGCAGCCTCACTGCAAAAACAAAACCAAAAAACCCTGCAGCAGCAAGTCTCAGAGCCCGGGTCAGTTGACTCAGGCTCACGGAGCTTGTGCTACAGGGCTAAAAATAGCCATGTAGACGTTCGTGCTGAGACTGGAGCTCAGGCGCTGAAACCTGGCCAAGGGGAGGTTCTCACAGCCCGAGAGTGAACGTCTATACGGCTATGGTTAGCCCCGTAGCGCGAGCTCAAAGTCAGTCCACCCAGGCTCTGAGACTCTCTGCTGCAGGGCTGTTTTGTTTTGCAGTGTAGATGTACCCTTAGTCAGTGGTACGGTGAGGCCGAGTAGAGGAGGGGGAAATTGGACCCCGCGGGCCAGGAGAAGCTTCAATCTCACCTCTTGGCTCTTTAAACCCTGTGCAAACCTTGCACATGGATGGGACATACGAGTCTCCAAGACACCAGTGACAGCTGGTGGACAAACCTATGGCAGGTCTGGCAGGATCTGAATCCTGGAGCCTTTGGCACACCCCAGAAGTTAGCTGCCGAGCAAAGGGGGCCAAGGAATTGATCCCAAGAGACTGCGCAGGGGCCCCCTAAAGCAGAAACTTATGCCAAAATTAAATTGAACTAAATTCTAAAATAAAAGCAAGAGAAGAAGCTTCTAGGAAGCGGTGGACACAGCATGCAGTCAAGAAGGAACTGGAGCAGCAGTGGGTCCACTCCTCCCTCTATACCCTCGCTCTGGACAGGAGGTTGTCTAGCATGCAGGCATGGATCCGCAGACACTGCTCATTTAAATCTCCGGTCGGGAGCGCATTGGGGTGCGCACATCCTATGGCGGAGCGCCCATGGAGACATCTACTCGAAGTAGAACGTGCTGCTCTCTCAAAGCTGCCTGTTAAAACACTGTTAGAGAGCAGAGGCTTTTATCTTCTGGTCAGGGCCGGCTCCAGGCACCAGCCCAGCAAGCAGGTGCTTGGGGCGGCCCCTGGAAGGGGGCGGCACCTCCGGCTCTTCGGCGGCAATTCGGAGGCGGGTCCCTCAGTCCGTGTCGGAGGGAAGGACCTACAGCCAAATTGCCACCGAAAAATGAAGCGGCGGCGTAAGAGTTCCCGATCGCGGCTTTTTTTTTTTTTTTTTTTTTTTGCTTGTGGCGGCAAAAACTATAGAGCCGGCCTTGCTTCTGGTTCAGAAAAGGGATGTTGTGCAGGAGGTTTCCCAGGGCCTCACTCCATTAAGCAAGCTGAAGTTTACATCCCTCGCTCTGATTGTATTATTGGAAATCCTTATTCCTGTCACAGGCCGTTTCTTTCAATAAATGCTGCTTCCGCAAATATTCTTGGATACAGAAAACAACGTCTCCTCAATCTTTTTTTTTTTTTTTAATTTTCTGCCAAGGAATATGTATGTTAAGGGATTGTTTTGAATTGAGAAATCTGATTGGCTACTGTTTAGACTGTTCGGGTATTCAGTGTAATCAAAACGGGGCAGAGCTCCTGAGACAACCTGTAACAAGAATCATGCAAATCAGAATAAAAGTAACAATAAGCAATGAGGTATCTAGTGGCCAGACCACAGGGCTGGGAGCCAGGAGTTTGGGTTTCTATCCCCTGCTCTGTCACCAGGCCATTTATGCAAATCAACTTGGTTTGCCTGCATTTCTCCATTTGTAAATCTGGGATGATGATACTTGACCCTCATCAGAGGGCGGTGGGGCTTAATTAATTAATTAATGCTGGAGATTTTTAAATGAGAGGCAGAGCAGGGCTGCGCACAGCTAATATTATCTATCAAAAAACTTGGCTCTTATGGAAAACTCCTTTAGGATACAGTGGGGAAGAAGGCCTCCATTTTCCAAAGCACCTGAGCACTGAAAGTGAACGGCACTTATGAGCCATGGTCACTTAGTGGTTTTGACATTTTACAAACCCAGTAGTGTTCTGTACAAAATATTCTATAAACCCCTCAATTAATAGACCATCTACCTGACCTCCGGCATAGTACAGGCCAAAACTAGAGAACTGAATAGGAAATAACGTCTCTCTCGGTTATTATAGGCTCATTCTCTGCCCCACAGAGCTTACGTCATCAGAGAGGCAAAGAAGGCAGAATGCTGGATGGCAGTTCAGGAAAGGGAAGGGTGAGAGAATGGAGGAGGGATGTCTGTAGGGAATTATTGTATTCCATCTCTATACGGCAGATTGACAGAAGACACAGCACAGAGAATGGGCAAGGGTCAGAGGCAGGCAGGCGGGCGGTGGGAGGAACGGAAGACCAGAGGAAGTGATGGCGAGCAGAGATGGACGCTGGGGCTAAGATCCTGTTGGGCCTTTTAGGAGGAGTTCAAGAAGCATGAAGGTGAAATAATAAGAGACAAGAAGCCAGCAGCGAGATTCGAGGAAGGGGGTAGCGCAGCAGAAGACGACTGGCAATGGCACGTGGAACACTGGACAGTCGGGCGGAGCGTCAGGCCACGAGGGAAAGGCTGGCAGGACAGCAATTATAATCAGGACAAGGGAGGAGAACGGTTTTAGCACCAGGTAGAGTATGGGCAGCATACGCCAGTGAGCAGATACACCAGCTGGGGGAGAGACAATACAATAACACCCCAGTAAAAATTCAGTTCACGCCTCTTTCCCCTTCACCGACGCAAAGAAAAATCCAGAGCAAAGCTGCTCCAAACACTGCAGCACAGCCTGCCCCCATATCTAGCCTCTTTTGCAAGGGCTTCCCCCTTCGTTGTACAGCCCCACCCCAGATAGGCCATGTGACAGGCAGGGGAGCTGGCAATCCTTCCCATGCCGGGACGCCTTTCCGCCTTGTCACGGACAGGTTGTGGAACTCGTGAAGGGGACGGGACTTGCTGAAAGATTGAGATCTCCAATAGCAGGGACTGCAGAATGCAGAGAGAAGAGGAAAAGAGCAGGGATGGGAGGAAACTCCAGACAAAATAAATCCACGCATCCTCCCGACCCTGGCCACATGTAAGCCGTTTTCAGGGAGGCTGAGATGAATCGCTTCTCACACATACACGTCTCTCCGCTTGTGGTTCCCCCCAGCAGACCATCCCTGAAGCACTATCCTGCTGCATCTTTCTTTCGCCGAGCCAATGCCCCCCATCTGGGACTCTCCTGCCAGCTTCTCACCAAGCGAGCAGCATAAGCGGACTGTGACAACGCCAGCCACAAGAGCTCAGCCTTTTGCGCTGCTCCAGTTCGCAGGCTCCTCCCCCTAACGTTTCAAAGATGTTGGTCTCTTGTTAAAAACAAATAAATAAAGCAGCTTCTGCAGCCAATGATGCATCAAACCACCCCTGTCTTTGGAGCACTGGCTTCTGCGGGTTTGCTCTTCGCTTTACATTCTCAGCACTCCATTGTTTCGCATCAAGAGTGCTGGCCACCCCAAATTCCCATCTCACAAGGCTCGTGGTACCTTGCAGGGCCAGCCCCAGCTTTAGCTGCTTTTTGTCTTATTTTTGCACATAAGAACGGCCATACCGGGTCAGACCAAAGGTCCATCTAGCCCAGTATCCTGTCTACTGACAGTGGCCAATGCCAGGTGCCCCAGAGGGAGTGAACCTAACAGGCAATGATCAAGTGATCTCTCTCCTGCCATCCATCTCCACCCTCTGACAAACAGAGGCTAGGGACACCATTCCTTACCCATCCTGGCTAATAGCCATTAATGGACTTAACC